>JANTPZ010144930.1:0-34901 GCA_025593235.1 Vachellia pachyceras | reverse complement strand
GTTGGAAGAAAGGAGTTTACGGATTTCAATAAGATTTTACTGATTTCAAAATGGTTTTTACGGATTTCAAGATGTTTTTACTGATTTTGAGAGGTTTTGTTTTAGTTTGCATGCACCGTTGCGAAGAAGTTCTTCCTAAATATGCATAAAAATCATCTTGAAATCTGCTAATTTTTCTTGGATTCTATAAATTCTTCTTGGGATCCGTAAACTCCTTTCTCCCAACGAATTCTCAAACACACAATATATTATAATAGTATCCATTCTAATATAATCATCAAATTCAAAGTACTTCGTAAAGTTGGAACTAAGTACAAAGTAGACAACATAAAACATCAAATTGCTGGTGGCCTTATCCTAATGACATGAAAGTTCATTTATATACAAAAGGTCATGTGTTTGATGTCACTTATAATTTAATATTGTTAATGATTTTCGTTTCAATCCAAAAAAAAGTCTAGTCACTTTCTAACAATCATTAGAATCTTGCTGCTCAGAGGTCCTTGACCTATCCGAATTTTTTTTTATACAAGGAAAGAGAGCACAAGGCTCAAGAGAAAAGACAAAAGATTACACAATAAGGGGATGAGATCCCAACAAGTCGTTCAAGCACATAGCCTGCAGATGATAGGGGCAAGACCGATAAACAGTAGAGAAAGAGATGGCCTCTTTAGCAAGCACATCCGCCAAGCGGTTGATCTCCCTAGGTACATGTTGAATGATAACAGTCCAATCTCTTTGAATGAGCTTCCTAATATCATCAAAGAGAAGTCCAGAGTGAGGAAAATTCTGACTAGAATTTAGCATGTCAACTAGTAACTTTGCATCATACTCAATGATGAGTTTTCTGAAACTAGAGTCAAAAGCTAAGTGAAGGCGTTGTAAATCATCCATTCTTCAGCAACATGCGGTTCATGGTACACCGGGATTTTGGTAAACCCGAGTATCCAAGTACCCAAATGGTTTCTAAAAATACCTTCACAACCTGCCTTTTTGGAACCTTGGGCCACTGTTCGATCGACATTAACTTTGATCCACCCAATAACCGGTGGCACCCAACGATGTAACTGATTGGCCCTTATATCAGGGTGTAGCTGTAAGATGTCACTACATTGGACAAAAAGTTTCCAGGAAGAAAAAATTAACATGAGAGGATTTGGGGGCTTTGAAAAATCATTATAAAAAATATCCTTATTCCTCCAAATCCAAAGATGCCAACAAACCACACCCCAAAACAAATCCCAATTAGAGATAGAACTCAATCCCAGATTGCTTTTCAGATTCTTGGCAAACCAGTCATGCAAGGATCAAGAAAAGAAGCTTGAGAAGTGAGATGGCTTAATAGAGTTAAGCCATATATTTCTAGCATACTTACAGTCCCAAAGCACATGAAGGGTATTTTCCTCCTCATCATGATAGGTAGGGCACAACGGTGACACACTTGACCATTTGCTCCGCCAACCATTCATTGGGAGTCTATTGTGGAAAGCCTTCCAAATGAAGACCTTAATTCTCTCAGCTCCCCTCCACTTCTAAATTTTCTTGTACACAGGACTAAACAAGTTTGGAGGGTTGAGTTCAATAGAAAAATAGGCACTTTTAACCGTGAAAATCCCAGAACCGGTAAAAGCCCAAATCATAATATCATTATTTGCACTAGGCCTCGATGGGATAGAATTAATCAAATTGGAAATAACTTCACCATTCACCAAATATGTAGCCGATGATAATCCCAATTGCCATTAACTACCCAATCAGCTACCAAATAATTTTCCTCAACCTCTGTAAGGGGCCTCAAACACATGCCTTTAATTTCCCTTCCCGGGATTAACGAAATATCCGAGAAGAAATTCACCACATTCCCATTTCTAACCTGCCATTTGATTCCATTTTCAACCAGGTTCTGTTACTCACAAACAAAGAGCCAAATGCTAGAGTCACCGGGTTTAGAGTTGAGAAGGTTATTCTCGCTTCTAAACATGTACTCGCTCTGCAAAACTTCAGTCACTCGCTCTGCAAAACTTCAATCAATAACCCAGAAGTTTCCAATAAGAAGGTTTCAAGCAATCTTGGCTCCAAAAGCACGATTCATCGACCGTAGCTTTCTAAACCTGAGACTACCATGTGATTTGGGAAGAGTGGCTATCTCCTACCGAACGAGATAAAAACCCCTATTACACTTAGAACCCCATATGAAATTTCGTTGGAGTCTTTTGACTTGATTACAAATGGACAAAGGAACTTTAGCAACCTGCATAGAGTACAAAGGGCAAGAACTAAGAACCGATTTTGCAAGAGTGATTCTTCCTGCAATAGAGAGGCATTTTGCTTTCCAGGCAAATAATATAGCTTTAACTCTATCAATAATGAATTGAAAATTCTCAATAGGCTTTCTCTTTCTAGATAAAGGAAATCTCAGATACTTACCTATTTCGGTAGAAACATTCATACCAGCAATGAGTTGAATATTTTTCCTCATCAAGGCTGGAACCCTTTTAGAGAAAAAGACAGAAGATTTCTCCCTACTCACCTTAGCTCTAGAAGCCTGGCAAAATTTATCAAGGCACGCCATCATGACTGAGATATGCTTCTAGGAGGCTTCCCCAAAAAGAAGAAGATCATCTGCAAACATAAGATGAGAAATGAGAGGGCCATCCCTAGAGACAATAAAAGGCTTCCACTGATTAGCATTAACAGCATCTTTTATAATATGAGAGTTTATGCATATAGAGAACAAACAGGAAAGGAGAGATAGGGTCCCCTTGGCGGAGGCCCCTTTTTGGATTGAAAAAATCGAAGTACGATCCATTCCATAAGACATTATAGGAGGTAGAAGAGGTACAGTTCATTAGCAAAGTAATGAACCCCTCCTCGAAACCTATCTCCTGCAGAATCATCCTCATAAAACTCCAGTTAACCCTGTCATAAGCCTTTTCAAGGTCAATTTTGAGAGCCATAAACCCTTTCCTTACCCTCGAACGCTTCATAGAATGAACAATTTCCTGACCGATAATGATATTATCTTGGATATGATGACCATGAATGAAACCAGCCTGAGAAGGAGAAAATAGGACATTCATAATGCCCTTCATTCGCTTGGCAATAATCTTCGTGACACATTTATAGTGAACAGAGCATAGGGAGATAAGGCGAAAGTGCTCAAATCTTTTAGGTCTCTCTCTTTTAGGAATAAGAGCTATTAAGGTTTTATTTGCCTCAGCTAGATCCATGTGACCCTTAAAAACAGCTTTAACAAACTTACAAACAGACTTACCAATCGTACCCCAGTTCCTTTGGAAGAAAACTAGAGAAAAACCATCATACCTGGAGCTTTATAAGGGCCCATTTCAAAAATGACGCCACGTATTTCCTCATCAGAAGGAGCCACATCCAAATTGGCTAAAAGAGTCTGATCAATATCAGGGAATTGGAAACCTGACCTAAAGATGAGGGATCCCCTTCCTCAGTCCGAAAAAGATTTTGGAAATACCTTGTTACCAAGCTTTTCAAACCATGTTCCTCTTCTATCCAATCCCCATTAGCATCCTTTAGGGCCCAAATCTTATTCTTTCTTCTTCTAGAACTTGTCTTCAAATGATAATATCTGGTATTTCTATCCCCCAGGGTTATCCATTGAGAGCAGGATTTTTGGAACCATTTAATTCCCTCCATCTTAAGCACTTCCTCTAATTCGAGCTGTAAATCTTTTTCCAGCTTACATAGAAAACTAGAGTAGAGGTAGGAAGAAGACGATTGAATGCCATTCAGGTGAGTTAGGATATTCCTCTACCTTTTCTCTACCAATCCAAAAACTTCTCTATTCCAGTAAAGGAGCAAAGATTTCAAATTATTTATATTCATGCCAAGATCACCATCTGGATCCCAATTGTTACCAAGGAAATTATGAAAATCTCCATGAGTTAGCCACATAGCTTCAAAACGGAAAGGCCTGGCTCCACCAAAGACCTAATTATTCAATCCCAGGGAAAGAATCAACAGGTGATGATCCAAAAATCTAGTTCGGGGAAGCACCTTCAGAAAGCAATCAAGAAAAAGGGTCAAGAAAAGAGTGTTAACCATCGCCTTATCAAGTCTTTCATATAACCTTGAGCATCCTGACAAGCAAGGACCTTTCCAAGTGAATTTTGGACCCACAACCCCCAAATCAGAGAGATTGCAAGCCATAATTCTATCATTAAAGAAACACATTCTAGCAAAGTTTGGAGCAGAGTCACCTATGAGTTCATTAAAGCAACAAATATCATTAAAATCGCCACAAACAACCCAAGGAACAGAAATGCTTGCAGCCAAAATTTCCAATCTATCCCATAGATTTTGCCTCATATTGGAATGGGGAATTGCATAAACCGCCGTAATTAAAAAATTAGGACCCCAGAGAATGAACATTTACAGCGAAAAAATTATCTATTTTCCTCCAAAATTTTGACAATGATACTACCAGACTTCCAAGCTGCAATTAAACCGACTGATTTGCCCTCACTAGGAATGCATCTAACTTCATCAAATCCCAAACCACTTAAAGAAGGAAATTGAGAAAAATTATTGCACTTAGTCTCGGATAAAAAAATGAGACTGGGTTTAGGATCATTCAGAACCAGACTTGGATTTCTCAAAAATCCTCTTCCACAAGCTCCTCTAATATTCCAATATAAAACTTTATCCATAAAAAGGAAAGAAATTAAAGAGTCACGCTACACAGAGAAATAGCACAGGAAAATCAAGAAAACTGGGTATCGACCATAAAGGAAGAACCTGGACCACGCACACGAGCTTGGGATAACAGCCCAAATGACCGCCCAACCTCCGAAAAGGAATCCATGCAATCCGCTGAGACCATACAATCTCCTGGATCCAATGGGCCGCCAATATCGAAGCTCACATTGCTAGGAGCCTTCAAACCAATATGCATGTGGTTATTGTCCATTGGGTTACCTTTATTGAAGCCCACAACGCTAGAAGCCTCCTGACCGCCTTCAATATGCATCTGGCTATTGTCCATTGGATCATCTTTTTGAACGCTCATGTCGTGAAATGTATCCAACGGCTCTTGTATTGGACCCACACCTTCTTCACCCATAATCAGCAAAAGGACAGATCCATCATACATTTTATCAGCCCTATGGTCATCTCTACATCTTTTTTCAACTCTCCTAGGACTATTTTGCAGTTATCCTTTCCCATAATTTTCCCTCTGTACCACCTCAAAAGTCCCTTCCACAGCTTTGCGTTGCCTATCCCCTGAGCCCATTTTCTGACTAACTTCTAAACGGTTGCACGAGGATTGCACCTTTAGCGACCTCTCTCCTTGCTTCACCAGAGAAAATGAACGTTCCTATTCACCAGATAAGTCGTCTCGGTCCAGCTCAGTAGGTAGGCGAACGTCAACCAAAATTTTGAAACGTGTTCCAACTCTCACCGTCAGCGCCTGGTCAACAATTTTTTCCTTATTTCTCTGGTACCAGCGTTTCTCAACTATTCTCCACTGCTCTGACGGCTGGAGCTGTTCTTGAACCATCGGGATACCTAGTTGTGAGCGTTTTCATCCCTCACTGCCTCAAGGTTAGCATTAGAGGAAGGTTTCACTGGACACCCTTTTTGCCTATGCACATAAACCCCACATCTTGTGCAAATTAAATGCAAACCTTCATATTCAAGGTAATGGTCTTCTCCATCCAGATTAAAACCAGACTTGAGTTGAGTTCCCAATTCCACCAACACACATATTATGGCAAAATGACCCCTTAGCTGGCAAGAAGTATTCATATCCACTTTGATCATCTTGCCTATCCTATTTCCAATACAAGTTAGAGCAACCTCATCATAGTATTCCATAGGGATTTTAGGGATCCTTAGCCACACCGCCACTTTTTTAATTGTAGCTTTGTGAGCTTTGAAACCCGATTCCCATGGTTGGACTGTCAGATAGTGATTAAAGGTCATCTAAGGACCCCATGTGAGAGCATTAAGATAGTCTTCCCTATTTGAGAGCTTAACCACAAAATAACCATGGCTGATGTTAATCACATTTAGTATTCCTTTTCTTGCCCACATAGATTGTAACCTATGCACCAAAGACTTGTAACCAATTTGTCTGCCCAGAAGCTTGACTATAACCGCTGAGTTATAAGCCTTGTAAAGCCTCTTCTTCTTGCTTTTAGAAAAGGTGAACGTTGGGAAGTTTCTTTTGGATCTTCCACATTGGTACAAAAGGGCTCCTCATTTACATTATCTTGCTTATCAAGAGAATTATCAGAGAAAGAGTCCTCTGAAATCATATCTTCAACCTCTTGCTCACTCATTCTTTCGTTTGCACTTGTCCCTTTAAGTTTGTCAATGAAGGAAGGTCCCCCTTCATAATAAGCACTAGGTTTACTACCCAATCTGGCCATTACTCCTGCATATAGCTTAAACCAGTGCTTAAAACATTATTCTTAACTTTTTTGGAACTTCGTTGCAGCAGGTCTTCTTCCTTATTAGAGACAAGAACATGAGCATACTTGTTAGGTGCCATTTTTTGGACAGAGCTTTTAAGCAGGGGTTGAAGGGACACAGATATTCAAGAGCCAAACTTAAAAAAATCAAACCCTTTAACCTATAAAAATTTAGTTGTGGAGTTGAGAACCTTTCAACAATTCATGAGCCACTTGTTTCTTATGGGAGATTGGCCTAGTTTGAATAAAGCCATCATCTCTGTCAATTTGTTGGTCCCGATTCACTTTCCATTTAAAGCTTAACATTAGACCAACGATGTTGAGTCTAGTAAAATGATTTAATATTTTAAAATATAACAAATCAAAATTTAGATCTTTACTTAATGCCATGAACAATCACCTTCAATAAGAGAATATATAAACTTAACCCGAAAAAAAACATCATCATTAGCATCTCTTTGTATCCCATGTTCCTCCTTAACCATCTCTTCAGAAGTTTCAACACCACACCTTTGAATATCATTCTCTGTTTTTTTACCTAAAATGTTCAAATGGATTAATAAAAATAATCAAACCTTGAAAGGCAATATTTTTTTTTAAGAATCTAAAATTAAAGATGCAATTTCAGATTTGTCATCAACAAATTGTTTGTCTCTTTTTTTTTTTGCTGATGTATAGCCATATCCAATTGGGACAACATTGGGTTCTTTCCAATGGCACCGTTTGGCAAATTGCCAAAAAGTACTTATAAGCACTTATAATCACGTTCAACAGTGTTTTTCCGCAAAATAAGACAATCTCCTCCACATATTTACCTCAACTTGTGTAAAAGTACTTATAAATACTTCTCCACCGCGTTGCCAAACGGACCCAATATCTGTTTCGTACAAAAATAACAATCATTAACTAAATATTGTAAATGATACCAAAAAAAGAAAAAGAAAAGAACGATTTTACAACTTAATAACTTACCAATTTGGGAGCATGTTCATGGGAGGGGAGAGATTCTCCTGTATATAAGCAAATAAGGATTTGAAAATTAATTTTGTGAACTAATTGTGAAATCCCTATGAACTCTGGGGTGACTCAATTAGGAACGTAAGTTTCATTAGTTTTAAGCTTGCCCTTCTCTTTACTGAAAATTTCACTAAGACGTCTAGAGCCATTTCAAATCTAGATTATGCAAATTACTCCACTAGGAGTTTAAAAGTGGGAAAAGGGATATTAATTTTCTTTGACAAATTACTTTCATAAATTTAAAGGAAAACATAAATCACTTTTGAAGAAATTTCTAAAGCAATTTAATTAAAAAGATAGAACAAGCAAAAATTGATCAACCCATCAAAGGAATTCTAATTGTAAAGGCCAAGCTGTACCTATAAGTTCACTAATCAAACTTACGATTACAAACACACACACACACACGTGTTTATAGAACGAAAGGATTGGGGAAATGAGTCAATGATATTCCCATAATACTACAATACGTAGGGATAACAATATGTTTGCTTCTCAATCCAATTGATTAAGCAGAGATGAAATAAACGAGAAAAGCTTAGAGTACATGCTAACAAGTAACAACTAGAAGGGAGTTAATAAAGGATATTTACAAAATTACCTTTTAACCCAAGTCAAAATCGTTCAACTAACATTAGGGAGATTAAAGAATTTATAATTCCATGGAGATTTTAGCTCTGAGGTTTTCTTTCTCTTGAAACTCGTGCCAGCTTAAGTAAGCTCGGATGGTAGACCCTTGCTGCCGGAAAGTGCCACCGGATCGTGTACCGGAGTTAGGTATTCCCATTGTACTACCAAAACACTCCAAAAAAATATGCTATAAATGATAAATTGATATCTGGTAAAATGAATGATGCGGAAGGGTGTTTTGATAATGGCTCGCCTAGGATTGAACCTATCGCTCATGCTAAGGACCAAGGTTAGCTCCCATCCTACAAAGATTCTCTACTGGGATTCAAGGGGATCAGGTTCAATGGAGTAGCTTATTGGAACTCGTCTATTGAAGAGGACCCATTGTTATCGGACCTGCTAGATAAGACTTGGAAAATCCATGAACCTTCAAAAGAAATGAAGAAACTAATGTCTGTATATCCAGTGGTTCTAGAAACAGGGCAAGAATACAATGAAAATTACCATCCTTGGAACCGCTCACTGACTAGTGCTTGTTTGGAAACTCCTTTTTCCCAACAAGCACGCAAGCCAAAACAAAATCCATCTTAAAATCCGTAAAAACCATCTCGAAATCCATAAAAATCATTTTGAAATCTGTAAAATCAACTCAAAATCCGCAAAATACCTCAAAATCTATAAACTTATTTCTCCCAATGGAATTTCCAAACACACGCTATTATTGTGCTCAGGATGAGGTTAAATTCTTAAAGACTCAATGAGAGATTGAGTCGGTTATGGTGTTTTAATGACTACGAACTAGTGGATTTACCGAACAATTACTATATTGTTAGATTTAAACAAGCAGTGGTCACCATATTTTGACCCCTTCATAACCCTCTTAGGTGGATTGCCATATAAGTGAGAATCCCAAATATACCCATTCACTGATTGTGACATCCTGAGGTATTGTCCTTATTTAGCCACTTGTGGGTATAGGGTTTTGTCCTCCTGGGATTTCATAGTCACCCAAAAAGCGCCTCGGATATCAAAGGTCACACACTGACTACATATATTACCTTCATTTTGGACTAGTCCAACTGATGTAGGACTTGAGCGCACACTGCCAATTGCATCTCCTTTCCCCCTTCACCTATTCTAGGGTCCCTCAGGGTATTAGGTCCCTAGCAATACTTGGTGTGACATATACATATGAGACCCTTCGATGGTACCAACTACCAACTGAGAGGTGGCCTACGAAATTTCCCCCTCTATCCCAAAACCAGATTTATCTCATCCAAAGAAGACTCATGATGATAGATATAAATAATTCTGCTTTTGAAATGGGTGCTTTTAAAGCACCATATCCACATGGGTTATGAGCACATTTTTTTAGACTCAATAGGATGAAATAGGGTCTAAAGTTTGCCAGCTTGTGTTTGATATTTTCCAAGATCCGTTAGGATTAAAGGAGATCAACTAGACGACTATTATGCTTATTCCTAAAGTAGATCATCCTAACCATCTAAAAGAATTTTGGCCTATATCATTGTGTAACGTCTGCTATAAGATCATTAATTAGTCGGGTGTTAGCAAATAGGCTGAGAAGCATCATAAATTATCTAGTAATGTCAAACCAATACAACTTTATTGGGGGCACCAGTGTACTAATAACATCATAATTGCTCAAGAAGCTATTCATATGATAAGACTAAAAGAAGTGGCAAAGGGTTTACGGAAGTAAAGATAAATATGGAAAATGTAACATTGTTCTATAAAAAATTGAATGATGAAGAGCAGAGTTGGTGTGAAGTGTGAGAAAAGAGAAATGATAGTGATTGTGACTTTGGAAAAAAACAGAGAGATCAGAGCAGTTGCGTACACGGCAAAGATGCAGTGGGGAAGTGTGTGTGTGTGTGTGTGTGTGGTCAGCTTGTGCAGAGGAGTTGTTTAAAAAATGGAGAGGAGCCGACACTGTGGGGGTATTATAAATACCCCCACACCCATAATAACACATACACACACACCACAGACTACACCACACACACTCATGGAAAGAAGAGAGGGAGCTTCTTTGAGAGAGAGAGACACGTTAGATTGAGAAATAGTGAGAGAGAAGGAGAGTGTAATAGGGTAATTTTCAGTCTAATGTTCTCCTTGTGAGATTATTTAGGTAAGTAAAATGTCTTATTTTCATTAAACTCCATTTATGAAAGTTATTCTAAATATTTTTCTCTATCTAATGGTAGCAATATTATGTATATTAGAAAGTTTGGAATTTAGATTTTTATCTAGTTTGAGTTTTATTTGCAGAAGGTTATATAAATATATATATTTATTTGACGCTTGGAGTATTTTTGAAATTTAGTTGTGTTTAGAAAGAAATATATTTTTGGATATATAGGATATTTTAACTAAATGAAGATAAGTAGAAAAATATAGAGGATGATTTTTTGATATACTTGAGTAGCATATAGTTGTTATTTGTATCACAAGATTTTATAAATAAATTTTATGAAAAGCTCCTAAATCAATTTTGAGGTATTTCAAAAGGAAAAAAAATTGTGTGAACAATTTAACTGGTATATTGGAAATGTTATTTATATTATATTCGGCTTAAATTTATTATTTTGCCATCATATGATTTTATATTTAATTTTCATTATAATGAATTGTAAATAATTTTATATTAGGTAATTATTTATATAAATTTGGTATTAAATTTGTATTTACATTACTTTGTAGATTTATTGGTGATGGACTGTATTTGGTTGCTTTATTCTCAAGGCTAGTGGGATTTAGCTTGGAATTGAGTTAACCGAGATTAATTTCTTTTATATGCTTGTTGTGGACTGTAAGGTGTTTTCTAACCCTTACTTTCTTTATAGAAAAATTAAATTGTGATTTAGAAAATTTCACATATTTTTATATATGACATTTATTCAGTGAAGCAGTGACTTTTGAACTGTATGAGTGTTTTGCTATACATGAGGATGATGTGACATTCGTGATGATTGATATGAATATGACATCGGGACTATATGGATGATGGATGTGCATTTAGATTATCATGTGCTATATTGTGGGGGTTATTTTGGGGACGAATGAAGAATGTTGAATTATGGTGCCCTTCAACTTTTGCTAATCCGTGGCCCAGATTTAAGCTAAGTTGGTGTGGGTGGACACCTCCTTACCTTAGCCTGTTGCAGGTGGTATGAGAGGGGGCAGTGTTCTTGAAGTGACTAGCTAGCCGTGGGCCAGGTATACTAGCACAGATAGGCTGTACCACATTCAAAAGTTATAAGGCGGAACAGGTGGATAGAGGGTTAATTGATTTTGATTAATATTATGTTATGGAATTATTATTGTATCAATGAACCTGCTTCTCTGACTTACATTCCTATCCTGCATATGCTAGAAATTGATTTTAATTACTGAGACGTCATGTCTCATCCCATTATTCTAATTTTTTTAGGTGATACTGCTACTTCTGATAGAGGCTAAGGGAAGTAGTCAGAGGCATAGTTATTAAGCCTTGTAGGCTCTTTTTGGTATTGGTATTGTATTGAATTTTCTATTGCCATATTGGGCCCATTATTATGATGCATTCTATTTTGGGAAGGCTGGCAAGAGCTTGTGAGCCCTGTGATATTGGTTCATTATTTTGTGCCAAGTGAATCAGATTTTATGTGACCATTTGTGAATAGATCGTGTGGCAAGAAACCGAGGTGTCTTATTTAATGAAATCACTTTCGCAAAATTCTATTGTTATTTAATTATTTTGGTTAAATTATTATGGTATAGATTTTGATCTTTTCAGAAAAGGCCTATGAAAAACTCGACTAGAAGTTTCTGGAATCCACCATAAAAATTTTAAGGCTGAATAATTCCAACACTTGGCTTATTATGTGTTATGTCACATCAATAACCACATATGTATCTTGGAATGGTTCTCTTTCTCACCCCCTTCACCCCATCTAGAGGTGTGTGCGACATCATAAGGTATTGTGCATGTTTGGGAAAACTTTTTCCTAATGGTGCATGCAAATCAAGACAAAAATCATCTCGAAATCTATAAAATCATCTTGGAATCCGTAAACTCCTTTCTCCCAACGGATTCCTAAACACACACATTGCCTTTGTTTAGCTGCTCGTACGCATATGGTTTTGTCCTATTGGGGTCTCATAGTCATCCAAAAGGCGTCAAGGATATCAAAGGTCACGCCTTGACTACATATATGGCTTTACTCTGGACAGGTTCAATCGATATGGGACTTAAGCGCATTATGCCTATTGTGTCTCCCTTTCCACTTCACCAATTCTAGGTCCCTCAGGGTGTTAGGTCTCTGACAGCGTTTGGTGTGACACTCTCCCTACCAACAGAAAGAGTGGTACTCGACTCTAATACAATAATGTGATATCCTAAGGCATTGTATATGTTTAGCCACTCGTAGATATATGGTTTGTTCTTCATGGGATCTCATAGTCACCTAAAAGGCGCCTCAGATATCAAAAGTCATGCCTCAACTACATATATAGCCTTTACTATGGACAGGTCCAACCGACATGGGACTTGAGAGCACCCTTCCTCCTTCACCCACTTTGGGGTCCCTTAAGGTGTCACATTATGATATTATAGTCGATAACGAATCTTTCTATTGATGGGGAGAGTGTCACACCAAGCAATGCTACAGACCTAACAACATGAGGGACCTAGAGTGGATGAAGGAGGAAAGGAGACGTAGTAGACAGGGTGCGCTCAAGTCCCATATCGGTTGGATCCGTCCAAAGTGAAGGTAATATATATAGTCGAGGTGTGACATTTGATATCTGAGGCTCTTTTTGGGTGACTATGAGATCATAGGAGGACAAAACTCTTTGCTTACGAGTGGCTAAACAACGACAATACCTTAGGATGTCATGTTACAGTATAAGAGTTGAGGACGGCTTTTTCTGTTTATGGGGAGAGTGTCACACCAAACATTGCTAAGGACCTAACACTCTAAGGGACCCCAGAATGGGTGGAGGGGTAAAGGATACACAGTATACAGGATACGCTCAAGTCCCACATCTGTTGGACCCGTTCAGAGTGAAGGTCATATATGTAGTTGGGGCATGACTTTTAATATCCGATACTCCTTTTGGGTGACTATGAGATCCAAATAGGACAAAATCCTGTGCCTATGGGCGGCTAAATAGGGACAATACCTCAGAATGTCACAATGTGAGATAAGGGATCCCTTAAGCCCATATCTTTTTGTATTATGTATAAAGAGGTTTGGGAAACTTATACATGTTGAGGTACAAAATAGGAGGTGGAAGCCAATGTATACAAGTGCATATCACCCCCTAGTGTCTTATCTATTTTTTGCTAATGATTTAGTTCTCTTTTGTGAAGTAGCCCAAGATCAAGTTAATGAGTTAAGCGAGGTTATGTGGTTCTTTTGTGCAGTGCCAACAAATGGGAATAGGCTCAACTTCAGACCTAGGAAAGTATCTAGGTGTACTACTTCTACATAAGAGAAAGGTTAAAGCTACTTCCGCTCCTCTCATTCAAAAAGTTCGTAAAAGACTTGCAAATTGGAAGGGAATATTCTTAAGTACGGCTGAGAAAATAGTTCTTATCAAATTTGTTTTATCTACTATGCCCACATACTAAATGCAAACTGTTCTTCTCCCAATAGGCATCTTAAATGAGATTGAGAAATTGAGGAGAGATTTTTTCTAGAACTAGAACACAGAAGTTAAAAAGATGTATCTCATCTCTTGGGCCAATATGAAGGCTGAAAAAAAGGATGGGGGCTTAGGCATAAAAGATCTCTGTTTCCAGCGTTAATTTAGAAGTTGTGTTAGGGAGTCCTGGTTAGACCTAACTCTCTTTGGGCTCAATGCCTACAATGCAAGTACAAATATGCCTACAATGCAATTTTTGTAAAGGTGCCATTAGCAGGATCAAGAATGAGAGGAGTACTTAAGTTTGGGAAGAGCTCTGGACCCCTTTGGATTAACCTTTGAGATCTTATGTTAATAGAAATTTTCACTTTATGAATCTTGATGAGAAAGTCAATCATTTTGTAATGAGTACCGATGAATGAGATGTGGCAAAATGGAGACTCTTTCTACTTGATTGGGTTACACAGCAGATTCAAATGGTTCCTAGGAATTTTGGACTGGATGATTTTCCTAGAGAAAGTCAACACATGGAAATTCCAGTATTAAATCTGCTTACCAGATGATCTATAATCAGTATGAGCATGTTACTAATAGGATTGGCCAAGTATCTAGAGATGGGATATCCTAAAAAGAGCAAAATTCTTTATGTGGCAAGTGTTTCACAGGAGACTTCCAATGAATTCTCTCGAAGCTAAATGATCAATACCTAATCAGATAGTGTAAAGTCTCATCATAGATATCAACCCATCATATAGTAAGCATAATTTGTTTAGGACTAAGCCTGTATAAGTAACAAGCATGTATTCTGCTTCTGCACAGCACCTTCTAGAATATCTGTGTGGATCACGTATCACGTTTTCTTTCCATTCAATTTATGTGTATATCAGTTGCTATATATAGTATACAGTAACAGAAGGAAATAATTCATTTTCGGTATTACCTCACATTTCTAGCTGTCCATTACCTTCTTATCTTGGTATCCGAGCTTTCTGCCTAAGTTGCCGCCATGTCTTCGTCCAACATTGCCCAAAGCTCCTCAGCCCCTACCAGTGATCCAGCCAGCTCCCTAATCTCCGCCTCGGTACTAACCAAGCTCGTTGAGAAGAACCATTTCCTTACCTACACCTGCTCGGTTAAGTTGGACCGAACAAACTATTCTTTATGGCTCACACACGTCTTGCCTGTTGTGAAGGGGTACAAACTTGAAGGATTCATCAATGGCACCAAGGTTTGCCCTTCGCAGTTCGTCACCGAAGGAGATGGAGTTAGAATCAACCCAGCCTTTGAAGATTGGGTCTCAGCCGATCAATTGCTATTTGGTTGGCTCCTCAATACAATGTCTCTCGAGATCTCTGCAGAGATGACAGGCATTTCCTCTTCAGCTAGTCTTTGGGCGGCAGCCAAGCAGCTTGCGGGAGTGCAAAACAAGTCTCGGTTGCTGATGCTGCATTTTGAGCTTCAACATACCAGGAAAGGTGTGATGAAAATGATCAAATACCTTGCCAAGCTAAAAGGAATAGCTGATCAACTTGTTGTCGCTTGTAGTTCCATTCCAACCTCTAATCTGGTGATTCAAGCGCTGGCTGGACTAGATGGAGAGTATAATCCTGTTGTTGTTCAACTCTCACAGCAAGTAGAAAATCTCACCTGGATAGAGCTACAGGATTCTCTTCTCACCTTTCAAAATCGATTGGATCAGTTGAAACAGTTTGCTAATCTTACAATCTCTGGAAATAGTTTTGCCAATCTTGCAAAAGCCGAGGGTGTCTCAAGTTTTAGAGATAACAGTACTTGGAGAGGTGGACACAACAGATGAAGACGCGGCAGAGCAGTCAACACTCATCGATCATATGGTAATGATGGAGTTTCGATATGCCAACTGTGTACGAAGATCTGCCATATGGTTGAAAATTGTTTTCATCGCTTTGATCGTTCTTTCATTCCACCTTCAAGCAGAGGACGGGTGGTCGACAATACTGGAAGAAGAAGTTTTACATTCTCTGAGTCTGATAACGCCTACCGGGCAACTCCAGAATTGGTGACAGACAACGCCTGGTATATGGATAGTGGAGCCACAAGCCACATCACAAATGATCTAAACAAGCTCGATACATCCAATGATTTAACGGGTAAGATGAATATTACTCTAGGTGATGGTTACAAACTGGATGTGAGAAAAGTTGGTTGTTAAACCATTCATAATGTACCAGATAGGGAAGTTACATTAAAGAATGTACTCTATACACTTAAGATAAAAAAGAACCTGCTGAGTGTGCATAAAATGGCTAGTGATAATCATGCTGATATAACATTTAATGCTAATGGTTTTCTGTGAAGGATCAGGAAACAGGGGAGACACTTCTGTTGGGAAAAGCAAGTAAAGAAGGCATGTATAAGGTCTGCGATATTTAAGAAGTTGAGGACAGTGCACTGGTGTGTGTGGTTGAAGATGAATATGGTTCAATTAGCATCAATAATGGTAGTAAAATGCTGTGGCACAAGAGGCTTGGTCACCCTAGTAGTAGAGTTTTGAATTCAATAATTAGTAACTGTAATATGAAATTCAGTTCAAGGAATGAAAATGAAATACAATTTTGTGAATCTTGCAAGTTTGGAAAATCGCATTCTTTCCTTTCAAGTCTTCTAATTCAATTGCATCCAAACCACTTGAATTGATACACACAGACCTGTGGGGGGCTGCCCCACTAGCCTCTTCAAATGGTTTTCGCTACTACATACTTTTCTTGGATGATCACACTAGGTATTCTTGGATCTATCCCCTGAGGTCTAAGGATAAGGCCTTGAACATGTTTATGAGTTTCAAAAAGCTTGCTAAAAATCAATTTGATAATAAAATCAAAGTTGTACAAAGTGATTGGGGTGGTGAGTATTGCCCTTTTAGTAGGTTCTTGGATGAGTCTGGGATTTTGTTTCGGCATTCATGTCCTTACACTTCTGCACAAAATGGAAGGGCAGAGAGGAAACACAGACATATTGTAGAAATGGGGCTCACACTTTTAGCTCAAGCCAAAATGCCCATCTCCTACTGGTAGGAAGCTTTCCACACTACATCAGAATTGATAAATAAATTGCCCATAATTGTGCTAGGTGGTGTTTCACCATTTTCTAAACTCTTTGGAAAGAAGCCATATTACAATGAACATAAAATGCAGTTTAGATCCATAAAGTGTGTCTTTGTGGGGTATAGCAGTTCACATAAAGGATATAAATGCTTAAGTCCTATTGGAAGGGTTTATATTTCCAGACATGTTGTGTTTAATGAGTCTGACTTTCCTTTTTCTACAGGGTTCCTAAATAAAAGAAAATCTCCTGATCAAGAAATTGTGAGTGCTGATATGTTTCTAAGGAGTTATGATCTAGCAGCATCCCCTGAGAATCCAAGAGCTGACTTCCTATCAGAAACTAGTTCTATGCCTGGCACTCAACATTCTAACGGCTCTAATCACAGTCTAGCTTCTACTGGAATCAATGCCTCTTCATCCACAAATGCTGAGGAGACAAACCAGATTCAAGAATCAAGCCAGTCTACTTCTGGTGATATTTCTGATGAAGTTCCATCCTTACAGCCGGCGCAGCAACCTGAGCACCACATGATTACCAGAAGTAAGACAGGTATTCATAAGCCACTGTTGCCTTATATTGGTGTTGCATTAGCTAACGTGGATGAAACCAAAGAACCTACATGTGTAAAAGATGCTTTAAAGTCACCAAGCTGGAAGAGAGCCATGCTAGAAGAGTACAATGCTTTACTGAAAAACCAGACTTGGAAACTGATACCTAACCCTAGTAACAAAAGGATAGTATATTGCAAATGGGTGTTCAAGCTAAAACCCACTACTAATGAGTCAGTGTTTAGACATAAAGCATGTTTGGTTGCAAAGGGTTTTCAACAAAACCCTGGCATTGACTTTACTGAGACCTTCAATCCAGTACTTAAGGCACCAACTCTTAGATTTATCTTGACAATTATTGTAACATTCAACTGGGTTATTAGACAGTTAGATGTCAATAATGCCTTTCTCAATGGAGAAATTCATGAGTTTGTTCTTATGAAGCAGCCTGAAGGATTTGTATCATCTAAATATCCTAGTCATGTGTGTCTTTTAAAGAAAGCTTTATACGATCTCAGGCAAGCCCCTAGGGCATGGTTTGACAAGCTGAGGGTTACCTTGACAAGTTGGGGATTCATTAATTCGAGATGTGATACATCTCTTTTCTTTCTCAAACATGGAACTTTTGTCGTATTTGTTCTAATCTATGTGGATGATATAATAGTCACTGGGAACTCAACAAACATACTGGAGCTTTTCATTAAAAGGCTGAACTCATTTTTTGTTCTTAAGGATCTCGGCTCTCTGCACAGTTTCCTTGGTATTGAGGCGATCAGGAACAGCAAAGGACTCTATCTAAAATAAGAAAGGTACATAATGAACTTGCTGGAAAAGTTTAGGTTCTCTAATTCAAGTTTAGTTTCTACACCAATTGTGGTGAATAAGTATCTATCCAAAGATGTTGGTGTTCCTCTCAAGAATCCTACAATCTACAGACAGGCCATGGGAGCATTGCAATATCTAACACACACCAGGCCAGACATAGTATTTGCAGTCAACAAGTTGATTCAATATCTAGCTTCACCCACCGAAGATCACTGGCAAACAGTAAAAAGAATATTTTACTACCTCAGAGGCACAACTAATATGTCATTACACATCAGACCAAGCAATCATCTGACCTTGCAGGGCTGCTCGGATGCTAATTGGGCAGTGTGTCCAGATGATAGGAGATCAGTGGGTGGTTATTGTGTTTTTCTTGGTGGCTTTTTAATTTCTTGGTCAGCAAAGAAGCAGCAGGTAGTGTCACGCTCTAGTGCTGAATCTGAATATAGATCATTAGCTAATCTTGCTGCAGAATTAGCTTGGCTTCAGTCATTAATTGGTGAACTCGGTGCTACTCTCAATGGTCCTCCAATTGCCTGGTGTGACAACCTAAGTGCAGCAGTCTTAGCTTCAAACCCCGTATTCCATGCCAGATCCAAACACATAGAATTGGATGTAAACTACCTGAGAGATAGGGTTCTAAATAGACAGTTTATTGTTCAATACATACCTTCATCTAAGCAGGTTGCTGATCTTTTTACAAAGGCTCTTTCACATTCCAAGTTTCTAGAGTTCAGAATCAAACTAGGACTGACACATGCTCTAGGTCCTAGTTTGAGGGGGGATGTAAAGTCTCATCATAGATATAAGCCCATCACGTAGTAAGCATAATTTGTTTAGGCCCAAGCCTGTATAAGTAACAAGTATCTATTCTGCTTCTGCACAGCACCTTCTAGAATATCTGTGTGGATCACGTATCATGTTTTCTTTCCATTCCATTTATGTGTGTATCCGTTGCTATATGTAGTGTACAGTAACAGAAGGAAATAATTCATTTTCGGTATTACCTCACATTTCCATCTGTCCATTACCTTCTTATCTGATAGTGTCCTTTTGAGTGTAATAGTGAGGAGTCGATCACACACATTTTGAGAGTTTGTGAGATTGCTGGGAGTATGTGGTCGTCATTAGTTAACTCTCTATATACATATATATTTTTTAGTGGTAATTTGAAGGATTGGCTAAAGTGGAATTGCTCCACTGAACCAGGCTTAAGGAAATGCTTGTGATGGCCTTGGAGCAAAGCATTTGGAATAGTATGCTGGCTGATATGGAAGAATAGATGCAAGAAAGATTTTGAAGGAATCAGTGACAAGGCGACGAGCATCGTCAACAAGTGCGTATTCCATCTTTTGGAAGGAGTTGATAATGTAAGCTTCAAGCATTTAATCCTTCAGGTGCCTGAGAAAGCAAGATGCAGATTGACTAAACCCCCCGTGGGTTATGTTTGTGTTGATGTTGATTGTTCTTTCAATAACCAGAAGCATACTGCGTGCAGTGGAGTAGCAAGGGATTCACAAGGGAACTGGTCGATTGCGAAGCTTTTAATAGAGCCGGGCTTTCTACCTACCACAGAGATTGAGCTTTCCGCCATAGACGCAGGACTACGATTTTGTCAGGCACAGGGTTTTGCAAATATCCATTTATACACTGACTCACTAGATGCAATTCAGCTGATATTTGCGGCTTGCAATGCCTCACACCCGCTTTGGGAGGAGGTTGATGTGATTAGATCTATGATCCTATCTGATTGGGATATTCTTATTATCCATGCCCATAGGATGACATTGCATGATTTTTTAAATTTCCAAGAGAATGTGCGAGTCGAGGATTAAAAATACTAGGTGCACCTGGTGGAAAACTTCCAACGTAAATTTCCCAGTTGTCCCATTCTTGTATATGTTACAAAGTTTATTTACCGTTATTCTGGATTTTTCATATAGGAGTTACTTAATATGGATTAATTAAAAATTGAAATAAATTAATTATGATAAATGCAATTTGATCACCATAAAATAAGCATTTGTGAGATTAGATTATATCTCAATTTATACTTTTTATACGTTGGGTAAATTAATTTAGAAAAAATAATAAACATGAAAGATAAAATGATTTGAGATCTTATACTTACAACTAAATCCAACCCCAATAAGCTCTTACACTATAATAGACTGGAGGTAGTATTTTTTTCATTGACACAAGATGTCTTCTAGGTCTTGTATGTGTTAAAATAATATTTGAGATACAAAACATTTATTAGAATTTTTCTTTTGCTAGATACATATATCCTCTTATAGAAGAAAATCATATTCAAAGTAGCGTTGAATAATAAATGTGGGTGCCTCTTCTAGCGGACATTGTCATCTTCTATCATCACGTCGTTAGAGAGTAATCTTTTTTTTTGTATAAACCATCCGGTATCTGGGTTCATTGCTCGCCCCAGACTAATCCGGACCCTCGCCCAGACCTTACGGTGGTAGTGAGGTACCGATGGAACAATCTCTTTGAGGTTGCGTTAATTATCGCGGCTGTCACTTCCCAGGATTCGAACTCTCACCCTGAGAAATGCTGATAGTAGTCTTTACCAACTCTACCAAACGTCCATTGGTTAGAGAGTAATCCTTTTTACTATAATGGTGAAAGTACTAAGGTTGCTGGGCTGTTTGGGTGGGTTTTTAGTTTTTTTGGGCTTAAACGTGGGCTTAGTCTATGAGGCCTTTCAAGAACAAACCCATTTTTTCTATGAAACTATTTCACAAAATTATGGAATCTCATGATATATGAGAGTACGAGACTAATAATTATTGAGGCAAGTGGCAAAGAGCTAATTGAGTGGTATGAATTGTTTGTTAGTGTGCTATGGAGAACCCCAAAGGCAGATTGGCTTCTAAAAGATAATCTCAGTCGTACTGATTACGACAGTATCTTATCTTCGATTGTGGTCAGAGGTGGGCTATATCTTTTCTTTTTTAAGTATGGATTTGGAATTTCACTTTTCTTTCACTACCATTAAATTATGGAATATTTCGGATGGGCCTTAATTTTAATTTATTAGAGTTGGGTTAGGTTTAGAAAAGTCATGGCTGAAAGTGACTCCTTTAGCTTGTCGTGACTTGTCCATGATTCTTTGAAGTCTCCTTTCATTCAAATTATTAATTAATTAACTAATTAATTAATCTCTAATACGTAGGCCATGTTACAGAAAGTGTAAAAGGTGTGTGCTTCAAGTGTTTGGTGTGTACGATAGAATTATGATGAAAAATGAAATAAATAAGTATGATGAAAAGTACGAATAAAAGAAGAAAGAAAAAAAATCTAAAAAGTCTCTCATTGCAAAATTTATTGCGCTTTCAATATAAAATTGCTGAAAAATCTCACATCACAAAATTTGTTATTCAAATTTACTTTAGAACTCAGATCATTATTAAGTATGTGTAACTTTTCTTCAACTGTGTTCAATACATTTTCAGCTATATGCAAATATCTTCAATTGTGCACAGTTGAAAATGCGCTCGTTTGAAAATGCGGTAGAGAAGTACTTTTACGCAAGATAAGGTAAATATGTGAAGGAGATTATCTCATTTTGCGAAAAAACACTGTTGAACGTGTGTTTGACTGATGCAACCGCTTTGTCAAACACACACAATATATTGCAGGCGGCTAAAGAAAAGTTGTTCCTGCTGAATATATGTGGTACCTCAGTAAACAAATTCGAGGTACCTTTGATTAATTGGGGATTTTTCAGAAGAATAAGCAATTATTGTTCAATTAAATAAAAGAAATATAATGGACATTACATTTTGCTTTTTTTAAGTACAATAATTAAGGGGAAAAATTTGCCTTTCCTTGCCCTAAATACGCTATCGATATTTCTGCTAATTACGTTACCAATTTTGAGGATCTGACGGGTGGATGTAAGTTGTATTTGGATTGTTCTAATATTATGATGTTTTCTGGTACCTGTGGCTGGTTAATTAGGTTTTTTGTGTTGTGCTTCTTTGTTGTTTGGATTTTCTCGACAAGAAAATGACAAAAATATGCTTAACCATGTCCATCATAGTGATTACTAGAAGCAATATTTATTTAAGTTTAAATTGAAGCACTGTGTTTCTTTCATGAGTTTCATAAATGAGAGAATAAGTTTTATTGTCCATGGTTTAAGAACATAGCGTTTTCTATTATTTTATATCGATATAAATTACTATGATAATTTATTAGAAGTAAAGCTAATAATACTCAAGTCCCTATATTGCTGCCTCATTTATTAGAAAAAAGTATCAAGTTGTAGTTTTTTTTTCATTTCTTATTGTCCTTATGATTTCCTATAAGCAATGGTCTTTATAAGTTGTTTATTTGTAAGAGAATTATTAAATAAGGTTACTAGTTGATAACGTAACTCTCAATTAGTATACACTTGGATTAATTTTGTCACACGGATCTAAATAAAATGAAAATGAAACAGACTACTTTCTATATGTGTATGTAAGGAAATGATTGAGCATAATAATTTTTTTATTTTTATGTCGATAATAAATAAATTTTATTTTAAAGCACCCCTTATATTTTGTATTTTGTGACAATTTACATGTCGTTCGATCAGAATCCGCATCAGCCCTGGTTAACATATTATAAGCATATGGATTAATGCATATAATTGAGGAAATTGTAAATACCCAATAAAAATAAGCACTAAAGGACTTGATTAGATAATCATTTGCGGATTAGTTTTGCCAAACAATGAGAACAAAAAGTTACAAAAGACTGAATTATATGTGTGAAGTTGATGGTTAAGTATGTGGAGAAGAAGAGGAAAAGGTAAAGAAAGGAAGTTGTAATAAGGAAGAAGAACAGTAGAATTAGCAGAAACTTAGATACAAATGGAAAGAAACAAAAAGCGATGAAGGAGGCTAAGTTGAGTAACATGTGACAAAAACTTACTAGAGAGGGAATGCGCATGGCAAATTAGGGTTTTTGATGATACAGAGAGAAGGGGGGTGGGAGAGAGGACAGAGACAAAGGTTGTGAATATGAAGAACATATTGCACAGACTCAGCCAAAACCCAAAACAACAATTTGGGTTTCTCCTAAAAAGGGGAGCAAAAAAATAAAAATAAAAGCTTGAGAGAGAGTAGGGTTAGTACACTAACCTCACAAACACAATGTACAGCGTACAAGCGTGTTCGGTTTGTGTTAAATCCAAGAATCACCAAACTGAAACGCCATTCTTATATTTAGCTCTACGAATTGACCACTAACGGTACGATATAATATTATATATATATACTTTCTATATAGCTTCATTTATGGTCTGAGAGAGAGAGAGGAGCACATGCAGATGTGCAGAGACAACCTCATCACCAATGGCTGCGTGCTGGAGAGTGTTTGCGTGCTGTTCGAGGAAGCGGAGAATAATAAGCTTTTGCAAAATAATAATAATAACAACAACAACAATAAAAAAAGATAAACAAAAACCCTACCTCTCTACATGGCTTTTTTTTTTTTTTTGCCAACTACCTCTCTACATGGCTACTCACACACCTTTGTGTTCTTTTGGTAACCGATGGGTTCTTTCGCTTTCCAACTACTACTTTTTCTGCCAAAGTTTCCCAACTAGCCACTTCTAAAATTTCAAACTTCACTTCTACTCCAAATTATTTCATTATTATACACATGTTAAACTATACATCATTCCCCTAAATATTATTTGAAATTTTGCTGTAAATTTTGATTGTTAAGGAAGTCATTTGTATATATACTCCTGAATATTTCATTATTATATGCGCATGCTAAATTATACATGATTCCCCCAACTATTATTTGAAATTTTACAGTAAATTTTGATTGTTTAGGAAGTCATTTGTATATGGTTTTAAGGCCTGAGTGAGTTTTCTGTAATTTAGCCTTATATATGTGTGTATATATATTGATGGGAATGTTAGGAAAATTAAATGCATCACTATACATAAACATACACACCAACACATGTAGACATATATATAATTGATTATATATATTCACCCAATTTTTAAATTATGTGCGAACATCTGCCTTTTAAAAGTGATCATGAAGCTTCTTAAACTGCTGTAGTCTATTAAAACATTTTATATTTGTGTCAACAAACTTCCTGGAATTCTCTTTTGGGCATATAGCCCCAATATAGGGTGTGTTTGGGAATTCATGGGGAGAAAAGAGTTTACAGATTTCGAGGTATTTTGTGGATTTCAATATGGTTTTAAGGATTTCAATATGATTTTTATGAATTTCGAGATGATTTTTAAAGATTTTGAGATAATTTTGTCCCGGCTTACGTGTACCGTTGGGGAAACAGTATTTCCAAACAAGCAAATAAACATTAGGTTACATGTATATATAGATTTTTGCTTTCACACGTCACGTTTCCTTACAGAAATGAATGGATACCAATTGAGTTTTTTTTGGGGGGCGGGGGTTTGTTATTACTTTCTCCTGAGTGAATTAGAGCATAATCAACTTTTTTCATTCGTGAGAAATAAAGTTTTTTAATAGTATTATGCGTGTGTATATATATATATATATATTTGTTTAAGAGATCTGATTATAGCATGGGTTTCGTCTTACAAATTACAGTAGAATAGCAAACTATTTCTCTAATTTTAACAGTAATAACTAGCCATCAATTTTATCCAACTAACTACTTATAATTATGTTAACTATATTTGAAACAGCACTATATAATAATAGCTATTGGATAATCATATGCAAAATTCATTTTTTTTCTTTTAATTGATTCCACCATCTAATTGATAAAAGTAGGGTTTCAAGGTTTTTTTTTTCGTTTTTGGGTATGTAGTGTGGTTCGAAAGTTAATTGATTGTGATCTCAATTATAATTAAACAAATATATTTATATGAAACATATCCTATATGTAGCGAGTATAAAAACTAACTTCGATTGCTTGTTATCAACTTTTAATAAAACTGAACTGACTTTTAAGCAGATCGATTTCAAAAGCATGTATTTCGAAGCAAGTAAAATCCAATTCATCCGTTCATTAGTGGAAAACTGGTCGGTTTGATCAGTTTTGATAATATTGTTAAAATCTAATAATTGCAATACACATCACTAAACAATAATTATATTCAAACACAAAAGTGTGAGAACCACGTAGAGAGAGAGAGAGTCAGAGAGATGCGTGTGAAGTGATTAATAGAGTGCAAAAAACGAAGAGAATTTCTGACAAATGATTCCCACACTAGTTGCTTCCAAAACCCTACACGATAAATAAATAAAGCTTCACAGTTCACACACACACACCTCTCTCTCTCTCTAAAACATAAACACACCTCTCTCTCTAAGACATACACATACATTACCATTTTTAATCTCTTATCTTTTTTTGTGAACTTTAATATCTTATCTTTTGAATCATAATCCTTTTTGTCTAGTTCTTTATTCTAGATAACACCACACCCACACCTTCGTATTCATTTTGCAGCTTTTTCCCACAACGCTATATGGCCTTTTATGTATCTTTTCTTCTTTACAGGTATTACTTGATACTTTTTTATTTAAAAATTTTGTTCACTACCATTTCAAAAACTGCATTGATCAATCAAGCCTTGTCCTTTTAAGAACTCTTGGTCTCTTTCTTATTCATTCATAATCCATATTATGAATACAAGGAAAATATGTAATAGACGAGTTTTGTAAAGTGCTTCTGATCAAAAGACTAAACAGAACAAACACTTAATATAAGTCCTAATTTTGAAAAACACAAAAATTATAGAGATGATACTCTCTCAGACTAATTTTAATTAACCTTTTGTTAATTGTGTAAAGTTGTTATTAGGTGTTTATGATGAGAAACGGAGTGTACTAAAATTTATCTTATATGTAAAAATTAGTTTTTGTTTCACTATGAGAAACAATTCATATCTTAAAATATCAAAAGCGAGATAGATAATATAAATTTTTTTATAAGTAATAGTACTATTTTTTGGAAACATCATTGATTATATCTAAAAACTGTATTAAGACTCACCTAAAAATTCTTGAACAAAAAAAAACAACTTAGTACGTCAATAACCTCTCGACAATCTAAAATATGACTCTCTTCAATTTTCATTGATTTACATTTTAAAGGCATTTAATTTATTTTTAATTTTAACGAGTACAAATGTATATAGTTGCTTTTTCTTAAAAAAAAAAAATCTGAACAAAACAATACATGCCTCGTGACTCTCTCTTCCTCCACTCTTCTTTAGGCTATTTTCCCCTCTAGTTTTCTCTTCCTCTCATTTTTTTATATCCAAATAAAAAGGGTGAGAGTTCCATGCATTTTAATTTTCCCCAAATGTGCCTTATATATGCAAATGCCAATTAATGGACTTTGGAAAAGCGGTAGAAAAGTACTTTTATGTAAGTCGAGGGAAATATATGAAAGAGATTATCTCGTTTTGCGGAAAAAACTGTTGAACGTACTTTTGAATTCCTGAAAAGTTTTGCCAAACGGAAATAATTACCCCGATATATATATCTATACCTCCACACATACAAAACATTACGCATCGTTAATTTTGTCTTGTTGTTCCTCCTCCTTATTGTCTCCAGTACCTAGCTCTGCAACCAAGACATATATTGTCCATGGAATTTAACTTTTGTGATGTTTATATATATGTGTGCGCGCGCGCGCTTGTTTGTAGAAACACTGCTCTTACTTTGTTTCTATATATCCCACTTCAGTATCTCCCCTTGCTAATTCCGGTCCTTCTTCCTTAACACACACGCGCACACATACGAACACTTCTTAATTACTTGGGACCCAAGACAAACAACTGCATCGCATTCAACATTATTTATTTATATAGAACTATACTAGCTAGTAGGTCATAATAATTAATTGCTTAATTTAACTGTATGTGTTAGTAATACACACATATGTTAACCCTTCCCTTTAGAGAATTCTAGTATACCGTTAACCCATTCAACCATGTCTAGGGCTACTAATATACATAGTTTGTTGTGTGTGTGTTGTGAGGACATTCTTTTTTATATTATATATGCATAATTGCGTTGTTTGCTTCACCCAACACTGGAATTGATTAATTAAGTGTCGGGGCAATTAGTGGTTGATATATCGATGTAATGTAAGAATCAAAACGTGCAAGCTGGTATGGCACTTTTTTTAAATCAGATTTTTTTTAAGTGATGATGATATAGTATCTATATATCAATATATTCATTAGAACATGCCTTCGTATCTTTCGTTTGATCTTTTTTTTTTTTGCTAAATAAATAGATAGATAAATGAAACTTTTATTGGGTTTAATGAACTGGATGGAATGTGTGATATTTGTGTGTTGGTGACTGTGTGTACGAGTGAGTGAGAGACATTCGGGTAAGTAACCTTTCATTTTCTCTTGTAAGCATTTTCCCTTCATTAAATCAAAATTGAATGCCTCAGATTTGATTTTATACAAAATCTATATTGTTTTATTTTCTATGTTGTGTTAAATTATTCATGTTAAGATGTAGCAATTTAAATTTGATTAATTTTTTATAATAATCTAACGTTTTGATAATGATAATCATAAAAGAAAACAGAATATGAGGCATTTAATGTTGATCCAATATGGTTATAAATAGAGAAAATGATGATAAGGGAAAATGAGAAGTTCCTTGCTCAAAGAGATACACCCTTGAGATAATTTTACTGTATTTTTCACTTGTTATTTATTAGTTAGTTTTTGTGATCATTTAATTAATAAACAGAGCTAAGAAAACTTTAATTTCATTTCTGGTGACTTAATTACCCTAACAAGTTGGCCATAAGGCGTTTCACAGTTCATTACCTTTATAGTCCGATCCTTATGTACATGTGTATATATATTTATATGGCATCCAGCTAATTGTTAGTTTGTAAGTGTGTGTGAGTGTGTGTGTGTGTGTATTTAAATAAAAACATATATAGTTAATAATATTCTGGTCCAAAGGCACTGCAATACAATTTCTGTGGGATCCTCCAATGTTAACTTTATGCTCACACACAGACACACCATCATATTGTAATTTTTGTTCCTTTCTCCAAGGGTCAACAATATTATTACCTCTTCACAGCCTTTGGAATACATTCAAAGTTAAAGTTAAGGCAAAAAAAAAAAAGTTACAGTGGCAATATAATAAACTCATAGCAGTCAAATCCATCAAGTTTAATTTCTTTTAGTAAAATATTACTATTGAACATTATTGTGAAAACCATGTGTGTGGGTGAGAGAGAAAGATATTTTAGTCCTATTAGATGCTAAATGGAAGAATAAAAAGCCTAGTTTTAGTAGAAAATTGCCGTTGAACAGTGGCGGAGCCACTCATGCTTGAGTGTGGGCAAATGCCCCCACTGAGTTTTAAGATTTGAACACACTCAAATTATCTGTACTAACAAGTCTGTTGTCATTTGTTTGAAAATAAAAGAATTATCCTCACAGCTTCAAGGTTCTGGCTTCGCCACTGCCCCTGAAATTTGTTTGAGGGTAGCAAATACAATACGATCTAACCGTATACGTGTAATATATTTTCAACCATGTGCTGAATGAAAAAGATTTGGAGGTAAATGAAGATACATGATTATATGGTATTGAAAATGGGCAGCATATACTAAAAGGCCTAAATCTTTAATTAATTATTTTTGGAAAATAAATTTGAGGATGTGAGATATAAATCCTTTACATGCAACCCCACCAATCTAACCAGGTACAGCAAATTGTAAAATTTTAAAAAGAAGAGAATGGTTTAATGATTGAAAATGTTCGTAGGTGGGAGGAGTGGGGACGTGACTTGATCATGTTTTGTGATCAATAGCCATCGAACATGGTGGGGACAAAGCAAAATAACTGAGCAAGCACTAAGCCCCGTAAAGTTGTTTTGTTTTACAATAATAATTATTACTATATATTATTCGTTTATTTATAAATAGGAGTATTATTGATTATAGAGTGAATAAATTAAAGGAAAAGAAAAGGGAAGTAAATAATAATTAAAAAAGGAAGTCCTACGTTGGAATGACATCAACTATAAATGTCTGAGGCTCATGCGCTGGCGCGGTAACTTTAGACCAAATCGATCATTTCACTTTACGATGCCTTGTTCATCCTTCTTCCTACGGCCTCCAATATACTCTGTTACTCCAAATCTTATTTCCATCAATACTCTTATTATTATTCTAGATTTTTGTTCTTCTTTTATTTTTTTTATTTGTTTGGAGAAAGATTTATAAGAATTATTTATATATATATATATGATAATCTCAAAATCATCCTTTGATATAGCTTTGATTGTTATGAATAATTATATCGTTGAATTAAGTTTTTTTTAAATGACCTAACTACTCTTTATGAAATTAATTGCTATTGCTTTTATAAGTTACAGTTGCTTCTTGTTAGATTCTTTTTGTCATGTCATTCTTTTGTTTAAAGACATTTGGGTAAAATTTACTGTAGAATTTAATCACAGATTAGTGTCTGTAAATTTCACAATAATTGTATTGTTCTAGAGTTCTAAATTAAAATTTGTAGATTTAAGGGTGTTTTCGTGTCTTCAACCCCCTGCTTTTATACCAACATGCGCGTGTCTGTGTTTGGATGATTTGGTGAGAATGGAAATTAAAACCTAGAGTTAATCAGTTATATATTGTTAAGACAATTTTACGAGAGAAAATGACACGTATGTACGTATTTGCATGGAGAAGTTTGCATGTACGTAGGTGTCCAGGAATTAATATATTTAAAAGGTGTTTAATATATGGATTACATCCATTAGTACATGTTTAGCTATTAGTTATTATATATTTCACATGTTATTGCAACATTTCTTTCAAATGTGCCCTGTGGTAATAATTTTATGACTACGTCTAATAATATTCCCCAAAACATTAGCTTATATATTTTTAGAATTTTGCTTCAAAAACCCTCAGCACGGGTTTTCCCCCCATCATATAACGATATAGTATAAAATGTTTCGGATTATCATCTCTTCTTCCTTCATAATATATAAACCTAACTAAGAAGCTAAGCCACACGGAGATTTAATTTTATTTTAAAATAAAAAAGAAATTTAATTATCAATTATATTTTTGGTCTAAAGAGATATTACCAGTGGTGGTGGGGATCGTTGTGTTGGTGGGGATTATAGTGTGTTTAAATTTCTACAGGATAAAAGTTAATTTGTTTACCTCGAGATAGTTAATATTGTAAATTAAATTAAAATTAATGTGGTGCATGCAAGGATACTTGAAATTTATATGTAAAGTCTTACTCATCTCATACTTTTATTACTTTAAATTCTTTAATTTTGGCTGACTTCATGAGTCATTACTCGATGAAAAATTCATATATAGTTAATGGAACACCTAATGCAGAGCTTCATTAAAAAAATTATTCCTTTTAGCAGAAATAGAGAAGTGACATGCATATAGATATATATTATTCAAACTCTTTAAGTACAAGATATATACTTTACTTTTATTTTTTATATATATAATATCTGAGATCTTTACTTAGAATGTGTCCATTTGGGAACGCAGTAGAAAAATACTTTTAAGTAAATTGAGGCAAATACGTGGAGTAGATTATCTCGTTTTACAAAAAATACCATTAAACATGTTTATGGGTAATAAATAAGATTTTTCAAACAAGCACAATATATTCTTGTTTTTTCCAAAATCTTTGACATTTTTAACACACACAACTTGACTATATATGAGCGCGCACATGAAAAGGAAATGAAGAAGATTATAAATTCAACAACCCTCTTATATCTACAGTCTTTAACTTTGAAAGTACATGTTAAAAGGAAGCAAACAAGTTAAGAAAAATAAAGAATCCAGACACGAGGCACACAGAATGTGAAAATATTTCCGTTATATTTTGTTTTTGCCAATTGAAAAGATTTCTGATTTGAAGCTGATTTGATGTTAGAGATAGGATTCCACAGAACCCTTTAAAATTATCGCAATTTGCAAACTAGTCCATGTTCTCTCATCTAATTCGTGTAGCTTTTCACTCTCAATCAAAAACAGTACTTTTAACTAAACCATCATTATAGTTTGACAGAGAGGGGGAGGGGGAGAAAATGCATAAAGGGTGAAATCGCATTTAATATTTGATTCTGATTTTATTCGCAAATTATGTTATTTTAGAAAATAAGGTATACAAGTGGGACTCTTCTATTACTCCAACAATTTGTCTTTTTTAAACTGTTGGGGGAAGACATTGATAAATTTACAGCTTATGATGTTTACTACTATTTAGTAAAGATAATAATGGCATAGTTAATATTTCCCCCCTTTTCCATTTTAGCTTTTGTTGCCCTCAAGAAGCACCTACATACTATAAAGAAATAAGTTTTGATAAGGATTTAAAATTATCTTTGAAACTATATATAATTAAATAATCTTTCCATGATCAAATTAAATGGGTTGAGTTTAGCAGAATGAGTCAGTCTCTCACAACATGAGATATCAAAGTCCAAATCCCTATTAAAATATGTATTTACATCTGGTGTCTGCCTCAAACAACATCACCTCCGGTAAAAAAACATTATTTGATCTTATGTATTCAATAGTTCCCTTCCACTTGACGAGTAGTTCACAATTATGATTTCATAAAAACCAAATTTTATGTTTATGTTAATTTAATAGAATATGGTAAATAATATATTTGATATTCATATTCTTTAATGCCATATTTGACAAACTCACGTGTAATAATCTCTCGTTACCGATTACAATTTATTACATACATCTTCGCTAATTTCATGGACCAGACAGGGTAGGTAGTAAGGTTAAAGTATATTTTTAATCATTTATGTTTGCATCAGATTTCACTTTAGTCCTTTAAGTTTAAAAAATGTACTTTCAGTCCCTCAAACTTAATGTCGTTAGTCTCTCTTAACGGAAATTACTGACTCATCAAACTTAACGCTGTTATTTTAAATCTTTTTTATTTTACACAATTTAAAATATCAAATTTATTATATTATTAAATTAAAATTAATATGTGAGTATGCTTTGTCAACGTTTTATTATACAGTCATCAATTAAGTTTGATGAGTCAGCAATTTTCGTTAAGAGAGACTAACGGTGTTAAGTTTGAGTGACTGAAAGTGCACTTTTTAAACTTAAACAACTACATTGAAACTGAGACAAATATAAATGACTAAAAGTATACTTTGGTTCAGGTAGTAATTTCCAAAACACATAGTATACATCCTATTGAAAAGCCGAAAATGGAATTAAAGTTCTTGATTAAAGGAATGGATTGATTAAACTGTTGAATTAATGACTTTAAGACTAGTAAGGTCAAACACGTCTGAGCAATAAAGTAGGTTTAAACTTGCTTTAATCATTCCTTGCCTTACGCTAAACAAGGAATGATCCAAATTAAATCAATTGTTTGTTTTCTTCTAAACCTATGTGCCCCCATTTCAAACCCACGCTTGGCATCCATCAATTAGCCCTATTAATTGAATATACTCGTCGTGTCTTAGAATTAATGAATTGGAAAGTGATGAATATTTCATGTCACAGGCAAAAAAAATCTTATAATTATATTACAGTTGAAGACAGCAAATATATACAAAGGCACAGAGACAGGAAAAGGAAAGAAGATATATGTACACACAGACACACGCATACGCAATTTGGGATTCTCAATCTAATGTCATATATTCAATATTGTCACATCCTAAAGTTCTTTCAAATATTTATTTGTTTATTATTTACTTTCCGCTGTTTATATTCCGCGCGAGAGCCAAATTAAATGAAATCACATCAAATTTTGAAACTAGTCAAAGACTAAAGTGAGCATTTATATGTGCAGACACCAAAAATTAATCTCACTCATCTCTTTCAATTTTGCATAATTATCGAACAATATGCTCCCTCACTCCTTAAAATAAAAAATATTTAATTATTTGGGTAGGTTAAGGATAATATAAATTACTTAAATATAATAAATGTGATATAGTCCCTCTAAAATATCACATTATATCATCATAATATCACCAATCCTTAGTATAAAAGCTAGTTAACTTTTTAGAGATAAAAAAATTAAATAAATAACTTGATTATAATATATATTTTGAAATACTTATATGTATTATTAAATTATATTTATTTTATAAGTTAGATAAGTTGGTTTGGATAAAAATGATATATATATATATATATAGAAAACTTATTTAGCTTTCTTAGTCTCTCAAAAAATTAGTTGTCTCTTATATTTAGGAATGAGGATAGTATTATATATCAATTTATAATTTAAGTAAATTAATTTGAAGAGAAATTATAAATATTGAAGATAAAATATATGGATATCTTATATTTAGAAATAAGATCAATCTTATATCTAGCTTCTACACTTGGACTGTAGGTATATTTCCTTATATTATATAAGAACACTGTTAGGAAAATAGAGAATCTAGATTATACAGAGTGACTTCTAAATAAAAGGATTAAGAGTTTACAAAAAATGGAGGTTAGATTTAACAACAACAGTTATTCCATAATCAATAATTGAATTCTTACTAAAAAAATATAACTATATTTAACGTGAACAATATTTTGAATAAGATTACATCTCACATAGGGATAACCCTATCTATTTAAAAAAGAGGAAGATTACAAGTTTATTAATAGAAAGTGATTTGCAAATAGCCCATTTACTTGTTATAATCAAAGAGCCAAATTAAACATTCCAAACGATCGAATTTAACAGAATCACAAGAAATCTTGAACAAGGTCCAAGACACTCTTGTGAATATTTTATATATGCAGAGAGACACACAGCATCGTTTTACAACTGTGAAAAGTGACAGAGATATATATATATATATATAATCGTAAACAATAAGGTTGAAAATGGAAGATGAAGCTGGCAGCCGTTGATTTCGTTGTCAACCCTAAAATTCCATTGGTGGCCATATTATGACAGCCAAAGATTCTCTCAAAGACATCGACCATTCGTAGATCAATCACACACGGTGTCTTTGGCCACATAGCCATGTACGGATGAGCATGCATATTTGAATATATTACTTCCATTCTTTAATATAAGAGTCAATTGATTTTTGTCAGAGAAATTAAAGAAGTAAAATACAATATTTAAAGATATTTTTAAGTATAATTTTTCTTTAAATTAATTTGTCTGATTTATAAACTAATATATAATATAATTATATGTATAAATAAATACTTTTTAGTAGGTCATTTAAATTTTTTAATTTCCTCAATAAAAATTAACTGAGTCTTATATTAAGTAGCAGATGTAATATATCATTTGATGGGTAAATATATATGGCTTGTAAGGGTGTGTGTATCTAGTTTTAAATTATTTACTAAATGTATGAATAAATGCATGAGAGTGGATCATTCATCATTTAGGGCCCGTTTGGTACACTGGAATTGGGTAGATGGATTTGGAATTGGAACTCATTTCCATCACAATTGTTTGTTTGGTACACTGGAATTCAACTCTTGATGGAATTCATTTCAATCAAAAATGGTGGAATTCATTTCCACATGAGGACCGGTGGAATTGTGGGAATTTGCATGGAATTCTGATATTGCCCTTCTTCTTCTTCTTCTTCTTCTTCTTCTTCGTCCAGTACAGCACAGCGCGCAAAGCCGTCGATGAGCACAGCACCATCGCCGATGAACACAGAA
>JANTPZ010144928.1:0-22844 GCA_025593235.1 Vachellia pachyceras | reverse complement strand
GTTTCATCGCTATTGATATATATAGTGGCACGTTATATATAACAAACCCATTCACTTTAAAAACTGATTTAATTTCTTGTGTGCTCTTCATGTCATGTTATAATAATTATCTGAATTGTCTCAAAGTCTGGCAACGCAAAAGCTTTCCTGCCCTTTCTGCAACTTTCTGGTCTCAAATTCATGGAGGTTTTGATGATTAATTATTCCCAAGAAGATGGGCCAAACATGAAATCATAGTCTCCTAATATATATATATATATATATTCACACCTCTATGTTTATAGCCTATAACTACTACTGTGTTCTACTTAACGTTTTTTTTTTCTAAGGAAAAATTTCTTGTAATGAAAATGGTAGAAAATGATTTGAGGTATTTTAAAGATATTCAAATAAAGTTGTTGTATGGACCAGTGAGAAGGGTATATCAAACTATTTAGTTTTTTAAAAGGGGTAGAAAAAACTTGAGAAAATATTTGATGAAATCATTAAAATGATTTTTTGGTCAACAATTTATTTAAATATTTGGTTGTTAATAGGGTTTAATAGCATTTTGCGATTTATGTAATTGTAGCCGATGCCAACTAGTGAGATTCATTGTTGCTGTATTTTGTTTTTAAATCCTCAATTATATTTATTTATCATATTCAATTTTGCTAATAACGTCAACTCTCAGTGGATTCTTTTGTAATTGCATTTCAAGTTGATATATATTAGAGTTTGAGTTTGCCAAAGATGTTATTAATTAGGTGCATAATAATTATCATACAGAAACATTGTTTGGGAAGCAAGATTTTTGATGTGCAGGCCAGTAGTAATGATGAAGACAAATTATGTTATTGAGTTGTTAGATTTGTCTACGTACCAATAAATTATGCTTATATCATGTCAATTCATCAACCAGTATTAGTTTCCTTTCACTTTGAGTTAGTTTCATATAAATTCTACTTTAAGATTTTGAAATCTCATTAATCATTTTAAGAATATGATCGACATACGCCACAGCCATGGTTAATCTATATATCTTCCTTCTCAATTAAATGTCACTATCCTACTTGATGAATTCCCCGACATAAATAAATTTTTTCCAAAGTAAGACACATGGGTATAGTTAGATGTAAAATATCATTAAAGGTTTGTTTACAAGTTATATATACTTCGTTAATTAATTCGTTGCTGTCATTAATACGTAGAGATTCTTCTTCTTGTTTTTTTTTTGAGCAAACACGTAGCGATTCCTAAGTTATCTTGGGTTGATTATTACTTCAATGCAATATATATATAACGTGAACATTTTGAAAATTAAATATAGGTTAAACCGGTAGTCTATATTTATTTCTTATATTTTAATTATTGCTATGATTTGATTCCTTTGTCAAATTTACCTTCTGTCTTCTAATTGTTTTATATAAACTTTACAATTGTGAATTAATTAATTGGATGCAGGTTCAATAGATTGATCTGACATCTTATATATATAGTGTTGCTATATGGACCATGTATACTTTTTCTTTCTAATCATGCTTGCGAACAAATTAAAAAACATATATACTAGTACTTGATAACTCATTGAATATTATTCGAAAATATGCTCTGATTGAAGTTTCAATGGACTTGAAGCAGCCGTCAGCTGCAAGATGAACATTGTTGTCATAAGGTAATGTGTTTATTAATTAGAGTTTACTCCACCACTCATCCTGAATATGTATATAAGATCTTGTTAACAATTTGTAATTTTATAAAACAATTTTACCGTTTAATAAGTAAAATTTATGAAAAAATGATGTAAAAGATAAAAAAGAATGAGATAAAAATTAATTCATACTTGGGGGAAACAATGATATAGTGAGGGAGCTTATAATAGAATAATACAGTGTGTACCACTTTGAGTGAAAATCATACTTACGTTTGACTTTTCACCCTTCCACTCGATTCTTAGACACAACTTATATTACGTAAACTGTTTGTCTCGATGCAAATTAAATGAAAGTTTCAATAATCATTATTTCTTTTGTTGTGGATTCCATCAATTAAAGACTTCATTTAAATTAAATTTTCTTTTGCTCTTACATTGTTTTGAGTAAAATGACCTTTTCGTCAGAAGAATATGTAACAAATTTTTTCCACAGTGAATATCACTCAGTATTGTACGCTTTTTCTGTATCCTACTGCCAAATATTCAAACTCTCAATTAATTTGAGAGAGATTAGCGTATCGCCAGATCCAATTAAAGGTGGCTCTTTCTCATCTTGATTATTGTAATTGGCATATGGGTGGAAGAGTTAGATTGTCTATCTCTCTCAGCTTTGCTTTATGTTGTGGGTTTTGTTTCAAAGTGTTGGTTCATGCTGTGTTGGCCTGCATGCATGCCAATATTTGGAAAAAGGGATCTTGTGGTTCGTGTTAGTCAAAGATTACAGCAAGAACTTGCATTGTTTACATAAAAAGAGACATTATTATTATTATTATTAAAGCAAACACCAAGGTGGGCAGGTGACAATTTCACGGTTGGATATCACCTAACCTTCGAAAATGATACACTCCTCACATCTCTTTCTTAATTGCATCCCAGTTAAGTCACTCCACTTTTCTTTCTTTCATCTTTCATGCATTATGTTACTATACCTACTGTGGCTAACAGTTCATTTCTGGTTGTTAAGCATATTCTACAGACGTATAGCTACAAAGGGGTTTTCCATATTAATACATACTACATGATTGAGTTATATTTAAGTATTATTAGATTTAATTCGAGGTAACTTTCTCAAAAACCCCGTATTAACACAAACTCAAGATATATGTTTCAAAACACCTGTGACTAATTGCCGTTGGTAAGATATTGAACCCGTTTGAAAACGCAGTAGAAAAATACTTTTATGTAAGTCAAGGTAAATATATAGAGAAAATCATTTCGTTTTACAAAAAATACTGTTGAACGTGCGTTTGACTTTTGGAAACGTTGTTCCAATCAAGCCCATTTTCTTTTTCTCCTCACATGCAAAGAGAATTAACTTTGGGGGTGTTTGGGAAAGCTTCTCAACACCCCAAAAGCACGTTCAACAGTGTTTTTTCGTAAAACGAGATAATCTCTTTCATACATTTATCTCGTAAATAGTAAAAGTACTTCTCCACCGTTTTACCAAATGAACATTTTATTTGGAATTAGAATTTTATCCGTATGTATCTTTCTCGAGGTTTTCAAAATTTGGGTTGTGGAGAGTACATTGCATTCAGTAATTGTCAGTCGGTGTACGTGCCCAACACGAAGGATAGCTCAGTTCAAGGTCCTGAATCTGGTGATATCTTCATTGAGGTTCTCGCATGTGTTTCACTTTGAAGAGTAGAACATTACTTTCCCGTTATATTATTTTGACTCTCTATTAATATAAAATATAACTTTGGCCAATAACAAATTATATTAAATATGACAGCTATACATATCTTCTTAATTAGCGTTCAGATTATACTTGATTTACTTTGGAACGCGTGATTCTACTTAAGTATAAAATGAATCCATGCATTTGTATAAAAAAAAAGAATTCATGCATTTGTATAAAAAATTGAATCCACGCAAATTCAAAGATTTAGATTATACCCACAAGTACGCATTTTTAAATAAAAATTTATTAATAGCTTATTTTAAAAAATCCTCATTTTTATGAAAAAAAATTTGGTGAAATGTGTGCATCTGAAAATTTTATTACCGAGAAACGCCTAAATTGGAGTATTGACACTATATGTGCATTAAATCCAACAAAGTAACAATAATTTCTGCTTATTAAAAACATATCAAATCCTTCTAACCAATCAAATTTCTAAACTATGCTTGTTTGGAAAAGCTTATTTATTCTCCAAAAGCACGTTTAACAGTGTTTTTCCGCAAAACGAGATAATCTCCTTCATATATTTATCCCGACTTGCGTAAAAGTACTTCTCTACCGCGTTTCCAAACGGACACATGATCTTGTTAACAGTTTTTTGTATTTTTATTATTCAAATAAATTCTATTACAATATAAAGAAAAATATTAAGAAAATAAAAATAAAGTTAACACCGATTTAATAAAACGAACAAAAATTTTGAAGGACTAAAAAGGTTGATAATAGACTTATTAATGTTGTGTGAATGCGCTTCAATAAAAACTAATGATTAAAGTATACATTTAATCCTTTAAGTTTACGTCATGTTTCAATTGGGTTCCTTAAATTTAAAAAATGCATTTTTAGTCCTTGCTTGACTGAAAATACTAATTTAACCACCATTATATAATTAAATGATGTTAAAATATACTTAAATGCTTATTATTTAATATAGTTTTTTTATATTTTAATGTTTAACAATATTTTATAAGCATTTAAATACATAATCACCATTTAAATTTGTTAAGTTATTGTTTTCTTTTAAGTAAAATTAACGATATTAACAATAAATGAATAAAATTTCACTTTTTAAACTTAAGGAATCAAATTGAAAGATGATATAAACTTAAGGAACCAATCCTATACTTAAGCCAAAACTAAAATAGTCAGACGTTTGAATTATGTGAGTGAACTAGCGTAGTCTTTTAAAATTATGTTGTGTTTTTGTGAGTTTTCCCTTCAAACAATGCTCATGGATGGGTGAAATCTTGTACAATTTATTATAGGGTTTTAAACTTGCTTTGCGTAGGCTGAGTAATGAATCTCTATTTCGTCATGCAAAGGTCACCACTCAGCAGCTGGTAGAATATACAGAAAAAAATGAAATTAAATAAATGAGATTTTACAAATTAAATTAAAGACGTGCATATAGGACAAGACTTGGACTTTTTGGGAGTGGTATACATGGAATTGGAAATCATACAGAGGGGTCCATATATATGGTGTAATGCTAGACCGGCCATGATGTTGTTTTGGTCGGCCAAAGCTGTGTGATGCTGACGTAAATTTGGTGCTTTTATTCAAACCCTTGTTCATTATTTCGTCAATTTTCTCTACTCAACCATGCAACTTCAAACCTTGTGGTCTCTGCTTATATATCACTCCCCAAAATCACTTCAACCACCAACATCATTAATCAACCAACATATCATTCATATGTAAACTTATTAGTGTTTTATACGCTATCATATATACCTAGCTAGCAACATCACAATCACTCGTGTTTCTGGTTCCTTATATTCTAGCTTAATTTAAGGCTTTGTGTTGGTGGTTATTTAATTATTTCTTTCTACAGAGACCCTATTCTTCATCCCCTCTATGTATAAATCCTACTTTTAAGAGGGTGCGTTTTAGAATAGCTGTAAGGTTGTTGCAATTAGATATGGAGGTTATGGGTTTAAATTTTGGAATATCCCACCTCAGACCGATTGCCTCATATAGGAAGTCTTGTGTGCCGGGCCGTCTGAATATGTTGATCCCTTGGCCAAAAAAATGAGAGACTTGAGTGTCGTGAAGCTGACACATGTATATGAAAGTTAAAAAATTGTGTCATAAGATTGACAAATGTTAAATGAGAAACAAGAAGTCGTGTGTGCGTGTGTCACCACAGATATTAGGAATAAGCTGTACGCACCACCATCTTTCTGAGAAGGAAAAGGCATACAATAAGTCATCATTTAAATGTACACGCTCATTAAACACTGTATATATAGCTGTTTCTTTCAAGATATATATATCTTAGAGCAAGAGCAGAAGACATTTCAACACACAATATCTATACAACATCTAATTAAAGTTTCGACAGTAATTTATGATCACTGACTGATAGGAAATAGTATTGGGACTGCTTTCATTTTAGAGTTTAAAGACTCTTGATCACGAAATTATAATTATCATCATCTATTTCTATGCTTGGTCTCTACTTTAAGTCACGCAAATTTTGAACCAAGATTTTACATATTGAAAATGAATATTTGCTTTATCACATCAAATCTTAAGCTGAAGTATGAATCATTGAGAATTGCATGCTCATTCATATCTTTTGTCATGTTCCATTATTATTGAAACATAGACATTGATAAATGTAAAATTTCTTCATCAAATCATGGGTCATGGAGTCCAATCTTTAAAACAAAGTTATTAAGCGATCGAGTCTAACAACTACAGAGTTAATCGATTGGTAAATAATTTAGCCATCCCACAAGGTTTCAAGATTTACAAGCAACCTATAAAGCTTAAAAAACAAGAACCACATAAAGGGGTTGACTTCACATCATTCCCTCATTATCGATCTTTGATCAGAAATCAGATTGATGAGCAAGTTGGAGGTATTTGTACAGTAACTTGTCGATCTGTTTGGCTGTTTTAGCTTTCGAATCAATTATTAGAGTGCAAAATAGATCTAAATTATGAATAAAATAATAAAGAAGAGGAAGATGATGATGGTAATCTCTTTGAGATAAACTAACAACAAAGACGTTGGATTAAGGAGCAACGTCAGTTGCCTAACTTTATGCATACACAAGCATGTGAGAAGGTGTGCGTCATCTGATTTAAGTATAAATTAAAAACCGTTACACATGTTCATATTTGTTCATGAAAGCTAATGCATAACTTGTTTCAATATTATCCATTTTTCAATAAAACGTAACAAGTTAACACTTGATTATAATTAAATTTATTTTGCACTTCTATATGTGATGAATACTAAGTATATACAGCGCTGAAATGTTGTATGATGGCTACCATTTACAAATATGACAACCACCCTTTCATGTGGTAAAATGCATTTATGGCTAATAACAACTACCATTAAAATTTGAAAAAAAATTAATAATTCAATTCGGTTGTAAATCAACGCTTCAAGTTTAAATTGTTTAAAACAATCTTTTAGGTTTAGCCATTTAAGGGACTAAGTTACTATTAAGTTAAATTTCAATGATTAAATTTATGGGTAGGCTAATTATGGTTTTGAAAATGATGTCTTGAAGTGAAAGAATTTTTTTAATATTTAATTTTCAATTTGTAACTGTAGACATTTATATTGTGTGTGTGTGTGTGTGAGATGGTTCCTGCATGCAAGCCGAAAAAGAAGCTGCCATATATCACAGGCAACAAGGTAGCATCTTTAAATTCGTTGACACCCACACAATCAGTTTGATGATTGATTTGGCTGATGGAAAATGCACAGAAAATAATTAAATTATTGCCACAGATTTCTTAACTAATCTCATAATATTCAGTGTTGCCATGTGGCCTGTGGGTGTCTTTCCATCCAAGTCCATTTGCTTTCCCTCTTCACTTCCACCATGCACCATTTATATATAATCAATGCGTGCCCTCTATCTCTCTTCATCAAATTGTCCTCTCTCAGATCAATTAGTGTAACTCATGAAATTTGAGATTAAAACTTTAAACGTATCAAGAGTACTGATCTAAGACGAAGAATTTAAAATTAAATTGGAAGGGGAAAAAAAGACTTGTCCTCTTTCTTCCATGCTATATCAGTTCAAGCTAATTCTCCCATGTTCTCATTTGAGTTTTGACCATATTGAATGGGTCCACCATTTACGCCCTTCACAATATTATACCTTGCGAGTTGCGTCTCCACTCAACAAACTGCTCTATCTATTGATCAGAGACTGAATAATGATTTGGTATAAATTATAAACCAATGGTAGCGTTGGCTCTCTTTCTATATATATATATATATATATGTAGCCACCCAGCTCATGCTAATTAATGAACTTATTTGAACTCCCAGAATTGGAAAAAAATCTTGGATGGAGATAGAAAATTAAGAGGGTTCAGATTTCATTTCGTAATTAAGATTCCTTCAATCAAGGGATCTAAATTGATAGAGAAAAGAAAGACATAAGACAGTACAATGATAACAACAAAAAGCCTTATTCACTAAGTGAGTTCAGATACATGGGCACAACACCATTTTAATCATCTATACAGGAAACACCCCCCCCCCCCAAAAAAAAGAATTTTTTTCTCCCAAGGAAGAGGGATGTGCTCCCAATATTAAGTGATCTGACGTAAAAATAATGTTACTATACTACAACCTAGAACGTCAACGGAAAACTGTCACAACGTGCAGGACAGTTGGATAGAGAGAAGTGGTTGAACGTTTCTGCTCAAAGATGTGTGGTCCAGGCTCTCTGTAATCATTATTAGGCAATATTAAAATGCGTATAATTAATCAGACTTATTAAAATCTTTGATCAAATTTGAATGCTAGCTAGTTTGTTTTGCATTTCTTTAGTTGGCACATGAATGATCTCGTCCAATTATATATAAGCTTGTGATGCAGATTAAGAAGAAACAGATGGTGAGTGTTGAATAATAATAATAATAAGTTGAGAAGTACGTTGAACAATGATGGACAATAATTGGAGGAGTAAGATATTCATTGATATTGACTAAGATAACTGTAATTGCTATACCTGCACATGAAGCTACATGCAGCCAGACGACTTAAATTAGTCTATGAATGTGTTATAATTGTACTTTTTTATTTTTATATTCTTATATTTACGACTCGTGGTCACACATGCCAGCTTTAATTTCTAGCCATGTGGCCATGCATGCATGTCTTTGTAAGACATTCTTCTTAAGACTTTAATTTGGACCCCCTGCCGTAGGTACTGCATATGTATATGTAAGTGCTAAAAATATGATGCTTAGAAAATAATTAGTTTGATATGTATGCATGCATGCTTAATCTAATTTGTCAGCCTGTTATGGCATATTTTATCGCTTCCACCAACTTCATTTTTCAAGTGAGTCCCAAATCAAGAGTACATGCTCCAATCTTAAGGACTCAAAAAGTATCCACTTCTTATATACTGATTGAAGTGTTAGATAATACTCATTAAGTTAGAAACTTTTTTTTTTTGAAGTCATAACACTTGAAATTTCATACATGTAAGAATGTAAATTTGGTTAAGCTTTGGATTTAGTGATATCCTCACAGGTTAGCTAGTTTAAAAATGAGCTCCCAAGTTCGAGAAGCTTATAGATATTTTAGACTACGTAAACGCTTCATTAATTATTTGACCCAATAAGTTCAGATATAGCCTTACTGGCTTGGAATGTAAATTACACATGCACATTGCACCAAGGCCTATATAATTAACAAGTTGCATTGTTCATAATTTGTGAACGGTAAGTTTCCTATGAATTTTCAAACAGATATTAAGGAATATATCAACATCGAGCAATGGTCCTGGAACAAAAGCGTGAATTTAATTAATTCCAGCCCCTTTCGGGTAGTTTTCATAATTTTTCCTGTAGCAAATATTTATTCCTGCAAATTGCAACCACAAATAGATCTGGCCTTATCTGTTAGCTAAAAAGAAAGTTGGAATTTATTGCTCATATATATAGATAGTAGTTACATTAATGAAACAAATTCATGCAGGTAATGAGAAATTAAACCGATGATAAGGTTCTGCTTCAGGCTTAATGGGATAATACCCAGATTTCAATTACTTCCCATCAATCTTTTCAAATTAATGCTTCAAACCTTCCATAACAAGCAGATTGATTGGTCATGGTGAAGAATGAGAACCATATATATATATTAGGTTGTTAAAGGTCCATTACCTTAAAGAAATAATTATTTGAAGCGGATCAGGCAGAATAGTTTGGTGGTCAAAGGAAGATAGATGCCTTTTTCAAAGTATGGCCATTGGTGTGCCAAAAAAAAAAAAGTATGGCCATTGATGAAGGTGGGACCCATGTACTAGTGGAAGCATATAATACGAAGGTGGGTGCCACAAAAGATTTGAAAGATAAGGGCAATTTTGGAGTTAACGCCTCTCAAAAGTCCCAACCTGTTAGGGCTATCATATTAGCTGTGAATGGATAATCCTCTTCCCACCCTCTCGTAGGGGTCCCATTACCAATTAGTGACTCATCTAAATTACCAAAACCACCTTCTAATATTGTTGTTAATCCTCTGTGCTTTTGTTTATAAGCTGGAAATCGTTTTTTTAATCCTATTTATATAAATCATAGATCACTACCAGAAAAATGCCATTTAACGACGGATTAAACGGCTATTTTCCGTCGTTAAATGGACTTTTTCTGATGGAAAATGATCATTTAGCGATGGATTTTTCCGTCGCTAAATGGCATTTTTCTGATGGAAAATGGTCATTTAGCGATGGATTTTTCCGTGGTTAAATGAAATTTTTTTGGTAGTGGATGTTCGACTGTACATACCCTTGATTTTATTATTGTGTAAATTTTATACTCTTAAAGAAAGTGTATATTAAATAAAAATAAAGTTAAAAAGTTATTAAATTTTAAAAGTGGATTAATAATATTTAATATTTTTTAAAATTCTTATGAAACATTATCTAAGTAACTTAAAAATATAATAAGAATAATACACTGTACACAAGTTATCAGTATCTTGTGTATGTGGTGTATGGATATCACAAGCTTTTCTCAAAGCATTAATGGAGTTCAATGACTGATGACTTAAGGTATCTGTTTGTGGTGTGTAAAGACTAAAAAAGAAGACATTTTGAGAGTGTGCATGTACTGTATGTTATGGTTTTAATTAATATTGAAAACCTAATAATAGGTAGGAAATAGGTTAGGGTTTATTTCTAGGAATAATTTGGAGGGATGGAAGACAGACATTCGAGAGGGGCCCCCGCGTGGCCATCACGTGCCTCCACCCATGTAGACAAAAGACACTTAAGGCCCAACTAAAGCCAAGCCACCCTTCTTCTTCTTCAATTCATTTTTACGTTGGATTAAGTGGTAAGTGGTTTGATCCAATTTAAGTAAGGTCTCGAGTCCGAACCTTGTGAATACAGAAGCTACCGTTGGGAGACCTTTCCACCTTTTCCGGGTGTGCAACAAGGGTCGAGTGTGGATTAATCGGGACGAAGCTCCGGAGATCGGGTGAGTAAGAAAAAAAAATTCATTCCTTCCCTCTCATGTCCATCCATCTATGGCTCCCACAAGCTCTCACTCTCCTTGGTTCACTTGTCACGTGACGTTGTACTCACTTTATGGGGTTATTTGAGTGAAATGGATCTCTTGTAGGACCCCTTCTCAGTTTCACTCCTTGTATAACCTAAATCAATCATATCACTTTATTAAGCAGAAATCACAGTTAATGACTTTTAAACGCTGTATTAGCGACAAACAAAATTTTTAGCAATGAAATTTTGTCCTTTCAGATCTACTTGTAATCTTCAATAAGTATGTGTGGTAACCTCACAAAGTATTAGTAGTTCGTAACTTATGAAAATATAATAATGATGTCTTTTTGGAATTTAAATTTTAATTAATTGAAGTTATTGGTCTCTATAATGCTATTTTCCCTAATTAGTCAACAACAATAGTATTTTGGAATAAAAATAAAATTATATATAATTTGGATTTTTTTTAAAAAAATCAACTTATCATTTTTAGGTTACTTGCTTTTTTGCCATTTTTTTGTCTTTGAAGTTTTTTTATTCATTTATCATACGGTACATTCTCGTTTGTTTGAAAGAAATATCAAATAAGAATAATAGCCTAGCTAGATAAAAGTGTTTTCGTAATTATTAAATTAATAAATAAGTGGACCACTTGGAGTTTCGTTTTTACTTTTGTATAGAACATGTTCCAGTTTTAGTGTCAAAGGATCTGAATCAGGTGATCTCATGAACAGTGAGTTGATTGAAAATGGAGAACTTGATTGATTTAATTGATCATTATGGCACATATATAATTGATTGTTTTAATTAAAGAATGTCAGTCATTAATTCAGCAAATAATAATTCAAACTTATCTCAATATATTCATCCAAAACATATAGACAACATCAAGATTGTCTCCTACGTTAAATAACAGACCGCAAGTGGTGATGAGCCCCGTAAAGTTTGGCCTTGGAGTTTTGAGGTTAAATGTACAACCTTAATATTTACAAAAGACCGTTGTTAGGTTTGGTTTAAAAATTAGTTATTAAAAATCAAATATCTAATAAAAAAATGCCGAAAGTTATTTAAGGACTTGGATCCTTAAACTCTTTTTAAACTGTATACAACATATCTTTACTTATGAGCAAATGTCTTTAACTTTACATATAATTAAAAATATATTACTTATAACCGAATAAGAGGTACATACATCTATTGAAGATAGGTTATCTAGATTCGTTGGGGTAATAAATTTTACAATGGTGGAAGTTTCTACAATTTTTTCTATTTAATAATACTCGCTCTAATCCTTATATGATGACAATTGTTTGATATAAATCTCTTGTTAAAAGCATAAATATTTTTTTTGGATGTCCTTTACTTTAATATTTCCTAATCAATCAAACCATTTCCTCTCAATAATGAATTTGATTGATGCTAATAAGTATTATCTTCGTTGTCTCACTACCAATGAGAAAAATTACAACATTAATTCCAAACACAATGAGTTGTTAATAAATTTGATTAATAATCTTAGCAACCCTTGTACATGCATGATGAGTAAGCTTTAGAAAAAATTTGAAGAGTCAATAGTACAAGAGAGACATATGTAGTGAAGCAAAATCTAAAGCTTAAGTATTAATTAGGATCACAAATTAAAAGGTTAAGGATATTCAGTCAGTTAGTTTACAGAAAAATGAGAGATTTAATGAAGTGATGTGGAGGGGGCCAAGGAACAAAAGGAAGGAAGAAAAGGATGATTTGGTCTGAAAACGTGAAAAACTGTTTGTCCTTTAGGTTTCGTTTTGGGGTATCAACTTGATTATGTTTTTGCCTTCCTTCCATGACAGTCTTATTCATCTGGTTTCTTCATAAAACCTCTTTTTTTTGGATGCTTTATGCTTTTTTGTTTGTGACTTTTGGTCACTCTTTGCACGTTGATCCCTTTGTTTTATATATTTTGCTGTCTAAAGTTGCCACCCCTCCCTCTGGCAATACTTATCAATTTTCCATTGCATGCACTCACCATTGTCTCAAGTTCCCCCATGTTTATTATCTGATATGATAATTGCAAATAAAACCGAATAAAAAATAATTTCATATATGCCTTAAACAAATCGTATACATTTCTTATGCATATATGAATACCTAATTGACAAGTCATATGATATTCTAAACATGATGTAAACATCCTTCGGGGGAAAGTAGTTATACTGGTTAATTAACATTATTAAACTTTAGAATGCAATAAGCTAAGCTATTCAACTGATTAGAAAGTTTCAGGGGTAAAAGTGCTCTTCAATATACACGTCAATGTCTGTTAGTCAAACGGTAATATTGCAATGATTTTGACACTCGAGGGGTGACATGCACTCTCATGAATAGTCAAGCTAGGATGCTCAATCTACATTTACACAGCTTGCAGAATAGTTCAAGGCAAAGAAGAAAAACCCTTTAACCCTATTATTATAGTGTATAAATAGAGAGAGAAGAAGGAGCATGAGCTGAAAAGAGCAAAAAGCAAAGGGTTCTTTTTGACCTGTGTAAAATAAAGTGAATGGTCAGGTGTGAAAGTAAGTATAATGATGTAAAGGTTAATGGATGGAAATAATAATAAAGGGGTAAGAACGAAGGGATGTGATATAATAAGAAGCGTGAGTGAGATGCATATATTGTTCAATCGAAGTTTGCTATCATCAATCGAGATGTTGCCACTATGAGTTGCCTCCAACGCACGAGTGGATGGCCTTGCACTGTTTGTGGCAGACATAGACCAACACACACTGTTCCTCTTTAGCCGCAAATCAAATTCATGGATCCCAGGTCAACCCATTTCTTTTACTTCAACTTCATTCCATCCCCATTCAAACCTTTCATTATATTATTATTCAGAATTTTCCAAGATCACGACCCTGGGAAAAAGTTACAACTTTTACTGTACTGGGAAGAACCACAATGAGATTATAAAGAAGATGAAGAAAAATACCATTGAAAAAAAGAGAAGGATTTATGAAAGCCATCTTGTTTGGGCCAGAAATTGAGTTTGGGTTTTATTCTTTAGAGACTCATCAGGCTTAAGGCTTTGTCTGGGTCCAAAAGTTTAGATCCACATGCATGTTTTTTTTATACAAGATCCACATGCATGTTGGTGCAATTGGTTGAGGTTTCATGCTTAAATATGATCACGGCCCAAGCAGCGTTGAATAAGTTTATTAAAAACCCGTTTAGGAAATTGGTAGAGTAAGTCAAAGTAAATATGTAAAGAAAATTATCTCGTTTTGTAAAAAAAATATTGTTAAATGGTTTTTTGGACTCCCTAGAAGTGTTACCAAACTTGGCCAAAGTCAAATTGTTTCATTAACACTAACATGATTGAATTAATCAAAAGAAGCTAGTTTCTCACAACATGAAAAATCAAATCTCAAACACTCAGTTGGTGATGTGTCTTTATTTAATGTCTAACAGTGTCTCGAATATAATTTTCTCCATTTGAAAAGTGCATGTGTGTTTAGCAACAAAAATTATTTCGTTAACTTCCAATTTATAATAACCAACCAAGGTGGGTTTATTAGAGACGGATGTTTCAAATGGAAAATTAAGGTTTGAATCCCACAAGAGATACCCCATTTCGTATCCAACAACTGATGTGAATATGATTATTTAACCTTGTAAAAAAACGACCTGTTAACAAATCAAGAAGAATAGATTGAGAAATTGAATGTATCATTAGAAACCTATTTGGGTACAACAATTATCTACCCTCTTTTTGAGGGAGATGAACTAACCCCATTTTGGGGACTCTTGAAGTGGGAGACCCAAGTTATCCTCCCCTTCTTGGTGAGGATTTTTCATCATCTCACCTTGTGGTGATGATTATACAATCACACACTTAAACCATTACATTATGACCCTTTATATAGATTTTTGGGTCATTAACTAACTAAGTGATTAACACTAATCACTTTAACTAACTCATGCTTCTAACACCCCGCTCAAGTTGACACCTCTTAACTCTAGACGCTCAACTTGCCAATACAAAAAATTACAAAGGAGTGAAGTGAGTTAAACTATACAATTTGATTCATACAACGACACAAACATTTCTCCTAATCTTCTTCTCCATCTTCAACACTAACTGAATCCAGTAATTCCCCTTTAGCAATCTTAAGACCGTTGGATTTGAAAGTGATTCAGATGATAAGTTGGCCTTTTCTACATAATCTCAGCAACAAATGCGTCTGGTTCTAGTTTCCCCTTTTCCTCTGCGGTAAAATCATTCTTGATGTTGAAGGTCTTGCGAGTCTCCTCTGGCGTTCCAAAGTGATGCCGAACCTGTCCAAAACTAAATTGGCAATGCTCTTTAAATTTGAAGCTAGTTTACTGAGGACCAAAATAGCTGACAATAACATAGGTAATGCAGGAATAAGTAATTATAAGGGACGATGATGATTGTTGACTCTATTCTAACCTTTTCTTTTCGCTTGCTCGGTTCTTAGAATTTGGAAAGGTTTACTAAATAATACAAGGGCATACTGCTACATTGGACATTGCTTGTACTACTATTTCTATGGGATAAATAAGTGAAGGATGTACAAAATCTTGTGGATGTATCTTGGTTTTCATTTTTTAACAATGTATTGTCAACAATAGTAATGTGCAGTTGTTTTTGGCATCCAGAATGAATTTATAATGCGTTATTTTAATAAGGCAGATACAAGAACTTGTGATCGAAGGTGACCATCTCAACTTTAAAAGATCCGTATAATTTATGAGATTCAATTCAGTGATGAATCAGTTTGAGTATATGTATGCTTTTAAAAAAATTATTACCTTTATAAAGTGGATCTTATAAAGATCGGAGGTGAGAGAGACAAGCAAAACCAGCTGTTGTAATTCATCTTCTTCTTCTTGTTTTTTCTTTAAATATTTAAGGTTACCTTCAGTTAAAGTCAACTGCTGCATCCCAGTGGATGGGGTAAAGGGAATTATTATAAGCGGGATGTCAAAGTAATGATACATATAAATATTGTTTTATTTTCATGGTGATGGTGTTTAAATGTTTTGCATTGTTCATTTTAGATTAAAATTAAGTTGAATTGAAAAATAATTTTATCTATATACTATTTCTTATGTTTACAGTTATAATTTTTAAATCAAGCAAAATAGTCTTAATCAGCTGCTAACTGTAAATTTATACTGACTAATCAAATCTCAAATTCGTAAAAAAAATATATCATTAATACTAACATCAGTAGGAATTAGGACGGTGACCCAAAAATAAAATGTATTATTTTTAGTTGAATTTAAACCAAACTAAATCATTCAACATTAACAATAATGTTGACGTGTTACAAAATACACTTTCGACTCATTTGCTTTAATTTTGATAAATTCATGGAAAAGGAAAATAGCGCAACGCTCTAGGAGGGGGAAAAACATGGACCAAGAAAGAGGATAAAGTGGAATTAATTGCTTGGTGGATGAAAAAGAACAAAAGGGAGTAGGACAAAGTGGAATTAATTGCTTGGTGGGTGAGAAATGACAAAAGGGAATAGATGACGGTGACAAAGAAGGAGTAGCAAGGAAAGGAAAGAAAGGGATAGAAATAAGAGTGGGCTTTCTATTAGGCCCAAAATTAATGCACCATCCTTTAAAAGAAAACCCGTCAATAGAGTGCATAATGTGGTATTTGGTTCTCTGGCTAAAAAAGGGCCCAATAAAAAAGGAGTGGAGATAAACAATTTGTAGAAAAATATAATAAACAGGAAAGTCCATAGTTGAACATCTGATGATAATAATCAACCATTTATAATTTATTATTATTATTATCATTCACAAAAACATTAAATGCTGTTACCTTTATCTTATAATAATTCAATATTGTAACCTTTCAACTTTCTTCATAATTAGTATACATTTAGAATTAAAATAAATCTTGTAATCGAAAAAAAAAGAATTAAAATAAATCTTCTCACTAACTTTCATATTTAAGGGTAATTAAAGGGAGGGAGTGTATTATATAAAGCTTTTTAATACTTGTTAATGTGATCTTAAAAGTGTTGGAAATATATATAATATTATAAATATATTATTAATTTATATATTATAAAATATAAATATATAAATAAAAAAATATATTAAAATATTCAAAATATTAAAATATTAGCACGAGATCACATCTATCAATTGTCAACCAAATCTTTTCGTGTCCCATTTAGACATAGGCATTAGCCATTGTAAGTCAAAATGTAGTTTGGAGGCGAAAGTAATTGACGGAATTAAATACCCTCCCCTAATCATTTCCCACCCATCGGACCTGTCTTTCACTCCTTCAAGACAAAAAAACGCATAGCACTAAGCCGTCTCGCATGTTATGAGCTGTTTTTTTTTTTGAATTTTCCAGATGCCTTTTACGGTAATGGATAATTTCATTTGATATGGGTTCTAAACGAACCCTAAATACTTAGGTAAAAAGGAATTAATCAATGCTACAAAATACAATATCTCAAAGAACATTATCGCCTTAATTCTTTTCGCCATTTCATTTATTCACAGTAAAGAGACAGGTTTCAACTGTCTCTGCTAGTGTGTGTGTATATATATTGCCGTTCAATCCTTAATTATCTCCGACGTTTATTCATGTTTCTCTGATTTCATATATGGCTCTCCATTTTTGTCTGCTCTCCGTAAATGACTATATATATATATATATATGGAAATAATTAAGCATATATACACTCCTAGGGGGTCGGTTTGTCTGTATATAATAAAATCGTCATAATAGTTAAAAAGACATGGAAGAGAGTGAATGGGAGTATGGGACAGACTTTTTTTTTTTTGGAGCACAAGAGTGAATGGGACAGACTTGCTAGAACAAGAAACACACAGAAGGTACATTATAATAATAAGCTAATGATCATAAAATTACAAAGTACAAACAGACAGATAAGAGGACATCATCACTCAGAAGTAAGCTTAAAAAGGAAAAGAAAAGATCTTGCTTTTTCTCTAGGGAATTTAGCTTATTTTAATAATATTTACATCCTCGTCGTTACTGCTCCGGAGACCTGCGACGCCGCCGCCCTCGGAAGCATCTGAATAACGACAGGGATACAGAATATTCAGTACTTGGTGAGACCACAGATCATCTCCATCAGATCAATCTCCTTCTTCATCTCCTCCTCCCTAACAAACACGTTCATCTCCGCCGCAATCTCCTCTTCCCCATTATCATTATCAGTCAAATAATCATGCTCCTTCTTGTCTTCATCTTCATGGTCGTCGTCATCCCCTCCGGCGTCTCCCTCAGCCGCATCATCGTACATCTCGACCTCCCAATCTCTGAAACTGGTGTCGTCATCATCGTCGGAGGCGCTTTCGTAGCGAACCTTGACGCTGTTCATGTGATTGTCCTCCTCCTCCTCCTCAACTTTGAGATGCATATCAAATGAAATTATCCATTACCGTAAAAGGCATCTGGAAAATTAAAAAAAAAAAAACAGCTCATAACATGCGAGCCGGCTTAGTACTATGCGTTTTTTTGTCTTGAAGGAGTGAAAGACAGGTCCGATGGGTGGGAAATGATTAGGGGAGGGTATTTAATTCCGTCAATTACTTTCGCCTCCAAACTACATTTTGACTTGCAGTGGCTAAAGCCTATGTCTAAATGGGACACGAAAAGATTTGGTTGACAATTGATAGATCTTATCTCGTGCTAATATTTTAATATTTTGAATATTTTAATATTTTTTTTATTTTTATATTTATATATTTATATTTTATAATATATAAATTAATAATATATTTATAATATTATATATATTTCCAACACTTTTAAGATCACATTAACAAGTATTAAAAAGCTTTATATAATACACTCCCTCCCTTTAATTACCCTTAAATACGAAAGTTAGTGAGAAGATTTATTTTAATTCTTTTTTTTTTTTCGATTACAAGATTTATTTTAATTCTAAATGTATACTAATTATGAAGAAAGTTGAAAGGTTACAATATTGAATTATTATAAGATAAAGGTAACAGCATTTAATGTTTTTGTGAATGATAATAATAATAATAATTTATAAATGGTTGATTATTATCATCAGATGTTCAACTATGGACTTTCCTGTTTATTATATTTTTCTACAAATTGTTTATCTCCACTCCTTTTTTATTACCTGGGTTCATCAGTATCTTTTTATCTTTCATTAATATCCATTATTTTATCATTTTTAATGAGATTTAAAATACATAATCTTTTTTTAAACACACACTTATATATATATATATATCGTGGTCTACTAGAAAGTCCGTACACTCTCAATGAATTACACTCAGTATCGATATCGATGATGGATCAAGTTTTTGGACAGGTAATGACAATGAGAGAGTGTGATGATTAACAGGGAAGGTAAATAAATTAGCCTTTTGTAAACATATTTTCAACCAAATTAAATAACTAATTATCAAAGTGTCGATTTAAATGGAAATATTCAATTGATGAAAATGGAAAATCCAGGTTTTATATATATGCTGGAGAAGTTAAATGTGGGCAGCGGCTCTAAAGTTCATAAACCTAATGATTTGGTCAAAAAGAGTATAGACTTTGCCCTTTAATGATAAATGCGCTTTATATTAATGTCTATGTATTCACACACACAAGATTGAAGTATAAATTTGATCCTATTTTAATCAAGTTTCAGTTTAATCCATTAAATTTAAAAGGAGCACTTTAGTTCTTTAATCTTAAAGGTGTTAGCTACACTTAACAGAAAATAAGGATTCAGCAAATTTAAATAATCATTTTGTGATTAAATATTGATAAAACATAGTTAAGAGCTTGTTTGGGAATTCTTTTAAAAATAGCTTTTACAGATTTTGAGGCAAAACCCTAGGTTTTGGAGAATAGATTTTGGAAAATGGCTTTTACAGATTCCGAGACAAAACCTAAATTTTGAAAAGTGATTTATGTTTGAAAAGTTATTAGCTTTTATGGATTCTGAGACAAAAAAATAGGTAGGAAAGAGGAAAGAGAAAGAATGAAAAGTATAAAAGAGGAAAGAGAAGAAAGAAAAAGTAGGAAAGAAGAAACCTAAGTTTCAAACTGAGATTTTGTAACCAAAATAGCCTTTCAGAAAAATTTTTGTACTTGGATAAAACCTAAATTTTGGATCAAAACCTAGATTTTGAAGCCAGCTTCCAAACAAGCCTTAAGTTGTAAAATATATAAATAATTATATTAAATAATTAATATTTAAGTACATTTTAATATTATTAATTGCAAAAATACCATTTAAATTTGTTGAGTCTGCATTTTCCGTTAAGTAGAATTAACGGCGTTAAAAATAAAATACTAAAAATATACTTTTAAAATTTAGGAAATCATACTGAAACTTGGTAAAAAAATTTAAAGCACGTTATATGTAAAATCACTTTCTTTTCTGTTTGGCTGAAGTGAAGTATTAGTGATAACGTCCACGGTCCACGTTCGTTGGTAAAAAAAAGAAAAATTGTAAAGTAATGAAGGGAATTAATGCAAATCTTATTGGCTCATTATTATTGGCCTTGCAATCTGATAATACTAATTTTGTCCTATGATTGCATTGAAATCACCTCTACCTTTTTCAACCCAAAAAAAATCACCTCCACCTTCTATACATAGTTTAGAGCTCTCAAACTGGGAAATAATCAAACAACCTTTAGAGCGTAATTTTTTTAAGAATTAATAGGTCATAATAAGGGAGATAGCAAGCTGAAAATGTACATGCCAGAAACAAGGTAGGCAGGTATGTATGTATGTATATGTAGGTAGGTATGTGTGTGTGTGTTTATGTGTGTGTGTGTGTGTCTGTGTGTGTGTGTGTGTGTCTCTGTGTGTGTATGTCTATATTATGTGTGTTTGTGTATGAGAATAAAAAGCTGTATGAATTTTAGCATAAACTAAATAGAGAAAATCCCATTAAAAACCTTTTAAAATAACCATATCTCCCATATTCACGATCTCCAATTTTTCATCTCCCCTAAACGTAGAAAATATATATCTATCTCTTTCAGTTTTATGGTAGACTGACTTTTGAACTTATCATTTTGAGTCATGAAACTATCGTGGTTACTAACATTGTTGCTGATGCTGTATCTATCACAGTCTATATAGCTTACTAGTAATAATTATAAAGTTTTTCAGCAACTTTAGTACTTCTGGTACCGTCTACTTTCTAATTTCTTTAGAAAATTAACCACAAAGTAATCAACATATGCCCAACTCATTCTCATATTTGACTGTCATAAAATTACAGCACAAATAGCATTTCTAAATAACATTTTAATACCATAACTATACTTTAGTTGTTCATACTTTATACCTTCATTTACCTCTGACATTAGAATCACCAAACAGGATCTCATCCTATCCTGTCTCTTTGTTCTGTAACTCTTTTTGAATCTCTAAATGATTCTAATATAAAAAAATTTATCTCTGCTAACATGTATTTTGTCCAGCATACAATCATAACCTAGTTCACTAACAGCTTAGGATGTATAATTTAAAATTATGTTAAGCTAAAAAAAAAATTGCATCGGCATGTTCGAACAAAAAAAGAGAAGGATCTAAGGAAGCATTTATTGGGTGTATCTTTATTTTTCTTAAAATATATCAACTCTTTCCTACACATTTTTAGGCGTGGCAATTAACTTATTTGATTTATATTTTTAAATAAAAATTAATGTGAGCTAGGTTCAAGGGTGACCCACATGTACTTATTAAACTAGGTGAACGTATACCCTTTTAAAATATGAGACCCACATGTACTAATTAGACCAGTATTTATTAACAATTTATTTGATATAATTTACTAATATATGTTAAAAAAATTGTAATTTGCTTTATCTCGATCCCAGAAAGCGATCGGACTCATTTAAACTTAAATGACCAAAAAATTAAACTTTAACCTTTGGCCATTCAACACTAATCACGATTATACACAGTCCAAAAGCTTTAGCCGCAAATGCAGCAACATTAACGCAACAACAATTATCAAGTACGATGATGATCGTAAAATGAGCCATGTAATTGGATTTCTATTGTAATTTTACAGAACCCTGTATGATGAAATTTCCTGGGATTCTCCTCTAATATTGCAGGATCTGAAAGATGAAGCAAAGGTTGGGTTCCTTGCATTAACGAGATTACTATTGTATATGAGGAATGGATCAATGTTAGAACCTCATCACAGCTTAAGTTCCCAGCTACACCACTCGTTTTCCTATATTTCAGCACTGATTTTTTTAAAAGTTCTATGTTAATATTAACCTTTTTTTAAAAAAAAATTAACTAATTAGTTGTTATTCTCCCAATCAATATGTTGAGAGCTCTTGGTGTAGTGTTCTCAACTTTTCATAACACTGTTGGGAGAATTGTAAAGTTGGGTCATTCCCCTTCATAAAAAAAAATTAACTAATTAGTTGTTATTCTCCCAATCAATAACTTGGGTCTCCCACTTCAAGAGTCCCCAAAATGGGATTAGTTCATCTCCCTCAAAAAGAGGGTAGATAATTGTTGTACCCAAATGGGTTTCTAATGATACATTCAATTTCTCAATCTATTCTTCTTGATTTGTTAACATGGTATCAGAGCGCCAGTTTCTTCTTCACAGGTTGCTTCCCTTCGAAGGGAGCTTTCTCCCGACGATCGGTTATTGACACTCGGTTTCCTCCACATCATCGGCGGTGGAGGCTACTCTGGCTGTGGTCGTGGAAGCTGAGGCACCGTTCGAACTCTTAGACTTGAACTAGGAAGTTACCGCAAGCGAAGCCATGATATCTGAGAGAAAGAATGGAGAATCAGATTCTTGCTCTGTTCCTTGCTTTGATTTTGTGTGCTTTCTTGAAGCATGGAGCATCCTACCCAACAGCTTTGTAAATGTAGATCCAACAAGGAAACAACTCCAATCAAGAAACCAACTCTATCAAGAATTCCAGGAGCAAGAATACGTGGCCT
>JANTPZ010144927.1:0-13354 GCA_025593235.1 Vachellia pachyceras | reverse complement strand
GAGTTGAAAAATGAGAAAGAGAGGGATTTAGAGGAAATAAATGGTTGCAAAACACTCCTTGCTTGATAAGGAGAAGATTGATGTATATATTGCTTGGGTTTGATGTTTGTATGAATTTTTGGAATCTCAAACCCTAAGAGGAGATGCTGCCCAATTTTATATTTGATGAGGAAGAGTCGTTTTTGAGCTAAACAATCCATGATAAGTGTTTTGGAATCAAGAATATGTTGTTATATATGATGAAAGTTTGAAAAATCATGTTTTGGCACATGTGGGTATGATTTCAGTCTGACCTGGAACTTGGAGAAGGAATGTTGTTTTTATGATTTTGATGTTTCCAATGGGTTTAAAATGAGTTTTTGTGTAGGGTAAAGGTAACCACAAGTTTGTGGAAGTATTAGAAAAGCATAGAGATAAGTTTGGGGGTTTTAAGGTTCTTAAAGTTCAAGAGATGATTTAAGGAAGTTTTACCTTGGTTTTTGTCTTGGTAATGGCTTGTAATTGATGGCCATAATGTTGAAAATTGTGTAGGCTAAATTTTGATGCAAGAGAGTGATCCCCAAAGCCAACAAGAGAGCATTCAAGTTAAGGGGAAATTAAAGACACAAGGTAGCAAGACCTTCTAACCCTACGCTTAATTGCTTTGAAAATGTGTATGAATTATGCATGACTTGTATTGAAAATTTGTGATGATTGAAAGTGTGAATATGTGCTTTTGTATGCTATGGCTGTATGCATGTCATTGTTACATGTTGCACTTTTATGAATTCACACTTATATCGAAAGTTGTCATGCAATTTTATAATGTGTGTTAGAAAGTTTTACTACTGGGATTTCCAAAAATCTCACCCTCCCCCACTAACCATTTTTAGGTGGAAGCAAATCAAAGGGTAAGGAGGAAATCCATGATGCTTGAAGTAGAAATGTGCATATGTGTATGAATGGAAATTATGTTGTAAACTTCACATTATATTGTTGAGATTTGTAAAGTGGCATGTATTATAACTCATGCATGTATGGTGAACTCAAGATAACTAAGGTATGCCCTAAGAATGCCTAATTACATAGGTTATTATGATTAAGAAAAGTTTAGAAATCATTAGGTTGAATTATGAAGTTAAGAAGTGGAAAATTTGGCCAAGTGTTAAGTGAGAAGTTTGTTAAACCCCCAAATTTAGCATAACGTGAAACAAAGTAAATGGATTCCAAATGTCCTGAAATTTTATGGAAAAATATTTCACATTGCAAGGTTTAAAAAAAGATAAATATCACTGAAATTGGAGTTTTTTTACAGAAAGTTATGACTGTCCAAAGTTGGCAAAAAATCACAGAAAATCTTGGGAAAAATGAAAAATTACCATATGAACAGTGCATTTTTACGAAAGAATCGGTACCAATTGGCCCAATTAATGTTCAAATGAGTATTTTTCCTCATAAAGGAATTTGTAAGCTTCAAATAAAAGTTGGAACCACTCGTTTTTATTTTTCTAGAATTACTTATGAATTTTCAAAGTTGGCCCGAAAAACTGTGAATAGTAACTTTCTTCAAAATGAAAGTTTTCATTTTGGTCCTTTTTGACAATGTAAGATGTTTGAGGCCATTAATTGGTTCCAAATCATCATAATGGAAGCTAAGAGGGATAAATAAGAGGTGTTACAGTAATCATTGAAAGTTTAAGATGAAAACTCACTGGCATTATCAAGACGAATTGTCTTAATTGCATGGTCTGGAAACTGTGCTCTTAATCGAATTATTTGATCGAGTAATATAGCAAATGCTAAATTACATGATGACGACAAGGAAACATGTGACCATCTTGTAGATACATCTATCAAAACCATAAAATATATAAATGGTCCATATGGTGGATGAATAGGTCCACACATATGCCCTTGGATATGCTCAAGAAATGCAGGGGATTCAACCCCAACTTTTGTCAACGAAGGCCTTATAATTAGCTTTTCTTAAGAACAAGCAGCACATGTGAAATCCTTAGATTGAAGAATCTTCTGGCTCTTCAATGGATGTCCACGTGAATTTTCAATAATTCTTCACATTATAGTTGATCTGGGATGGCCTAACCGGCAATGCCAAATAGTAAATGTATTTTTATAAGCAAGCTTTTTGTTTAGCATCAATACTATAGCAGGTAATACAAAGTTAATTGAAGGCTCCGGAAGAGCAATTATAATATTACTTAAAGGGACAACATTTGTGATTGATGATGCTTTGTATTCCTCTAAGTTTCAAAGAAATTTGTTGAACCTTAAAAATATCCGCCAAAATGGGTATCATATTGAGACTATGCATGAGAAAAATGTTGAATATCTACACATTACAATTGATAGATATGGAAAGAAATGTGTGCTGAAAAAATTGCTTGCATTATCTTCTGGTTTGTACTTTACACGTTCTTATGTCCAATGATTGAAACACCCATAATCTTCAAAATAAAAGAAATGCATTAAAACCAAAATACATGATAGGCAATGATGCCTTTATTACATATCAAAACACATTTGCACCTAGGTTGTTTCCCATTAGGCAAATGAGTGAGGATCCAAGTTTTATTCTGTCCAGGGCAGTGATTTCATGTTGCATAGCATCTCTCCAAGGTTTGAATTTAGAGGCTTGGCGATAGGTAGAGGGAATATCATCAGAAAGAACATTAAAACAGAAATGCTTATAGGAAGGAGAAAGGGATTGATAAGAGAGAACAGAAGAGATAAGGTATTTATTACCTGAGGAGAATGGTGCAGCTAAAGTAATGAAGGAGGAGCAGTAATAATCCTGAAAATAAGAAGGAGGTTGTAGTGGCCTGCATGAAGCTCGTTTGGGTAAAGAGGAATCTGATGTAGAGGAGGGCTGGACATTATTTGCAATTGTGGAGTTTGAGTCAGTGCTGGGTATGGGTAGAGAGATAGAGCTATTTGTGGCAGTGGGATTGAGAGGAGGTTCAAAGTCATAGTCTAAAGGTGGTGTATTAGCTGGCATAGGAATGACAGAATCATGTGATGTAGTGGCTGCATAGGGAAAATGTGATTCATAAAAAACAACATCCCGAGAAATAAAGATCTTATGAGTTTGTAGGTTTAAAAGGATGTATCCCTTTGTGTGCTCAGGGAAACCAAGAAAAAGGCACTTAGAAGCTCTAGAATCAAATTTGGTGCGATTGTGTGAAGATGTACATGCAAAACATAAGGACCCAAAAACTTTCAGGTCAGAATAATTTGGAGATTTGTTATGTAGTAACTGAAAAGGTGTACTTTGATCAATGATAGGGTATGGTAATCTGTTAATGATGAATGCAGCATGTGTGACAGCAAAGCACCAGTAAAGCTTAGGTAGTTTTGCTTGAAATAGTAAAGCTCTAGCTACATTTAAAATATGCTGATGTTTCCTTTCAACAGTACCATTTTGTTGAGGAGTGTCAATACAAGATGTTTGATGAATGATGCCCTTTGTCTTGTAAAAGTGTTTCCATGGAAAATTCAAGGCCATTATCAGACCTAATGATTTGAATTTTGGTATCAAACTGAGTTTCAACATAATTAATGAATGATTGGAGGTGCACTCTAGTCTCAGATTTGGATTTCATGAAAAATATCCAAGTAAATCGACTATAATCATCTACAACAGTTAAGAAATATCTGAAACCTCTAATAGAATAGAGAGAAAAAGGACCCCATATGTCAACATGAATGAGGGAAAATTGTTTATTGCTTTTGGATGTGCTTACAGGAAATTTTAAATGTTTTTGTTTAGCCATATGGCATACATCATAGGGTTCAGGTTGAACATTACATGAAATAATAGGGAACTGTTGATGGACAAGTTTTAAAGTGGAGGATGAGGCATGACCTAAGCGATGGTGCCATAAGGCAAACGAGGGCTTGGAAGCAAGGAGTGTGGAGGTAGAGTTAGCCACTGTGTGTCTGAGCTTTGCAGGATTGAGAATGTAAAGGCCCTCAAATACCTCAGCTGTACCAATCATCCTCCAAGGAGAGAGACCCTGAATATAACAAATAGAACGGAGAAAAATGAAGCAGCAATGAGTAGATATTGTAAGTTTGGAGACAGAAAGTATGTTAAAGGCAAAATCTGGTATATAGAAAACATTATGGAGTGTTAAAGAATCAGAGAGACATATGGTCCCTGAGATAGTGGCACTGATATGACAGTTATTAGGTAATTTGATAGGAGTTGGTGAGATCTAACTATATTGGGAGAACATATGTAGAGAATGACATACATGATCGGTAGCTCCTGTGTCAATGATCCAAGAGCTATGAATGGAGATAGAAGAAATGGCATGGATATTACCTGATACAGCTATAAGTGAGGGAATAGAGCTGACATTATGAATAGCATGAGTAATGGTATTCTCTGATGAGCAGATTGGACAAGCTGCAAAAGTTTGTGATACTGGTCTAGTGTAAATTGTGGTGATGGAGCAGAAGAGATGCTAGGAGAAGTGATTTTCTGATCTGGTGCAGAAGTTGGACCTTGAGTTTGGAAATGATAAGTTGAGGCAGAAGATTGGTTGCGGAATTTGAAGTCGATGGAAAACCATGTTTGCGGTAACATGTGTCAATGGTGTGCCTTGGCCGGTTGCAATAGGTGCAAAATTTGGTGTTGGTGTCCTTGTTCTGGTTTTTAGATGAATATGCAGGATTTCGTGGATTTGCCTTGTTAAACAAGACCATAGAGGCAACTCCTAGATGCATTTCACGCTCTTGCTGCAGAATCAAGGAGAAGGTCCTGTTGACTGAGGGTAAAGGATCCAGCAGCATTATTTGTGATTTTACAGTAGAAAAACGATCATTGAGGCCTTTCAAGAACCGAAGAGAGTAATCTTGTTCTCGATAAAGATTGCAAGAACATGTGAAATTACAAGGACAACATGTGATGGGGCGCAGACTGGTAAACTCATCCAAAAGTATCTTCAGTTTAGTGAAATAATCACTCACAGTTAGATCTCCCTGTTTGAGAGAAAATATTTCTTCCTGGAGCTCAACGACACGGAAGACATCACTCTGGGCAAACCGATCTTGCAGATCTAACCAAATATCATATGCCTTATCCAACCATAAGATGCTCTGAGCTATTGTGGGAGAGAGGGAGCGTGTAAGCCATGTACTCACCATTGTGTTACATCGAAGCCATGCTGGATATAACAGATCAGAAATCACAGGTGCAGTGATGGTGCCATCCATAAAGTGAAGCTTATTTTTGGACTGAAGAGCGATTTTCATTGCTCTGGACCAAGTATGGTAATTTGGTCCAGTGAGAGCAGGGGTAACAAGGATGAGGGATGGATTTTCGTTCGGGTGTAGATAATAAGGACTCGAAAGGAGCTGGGTAGGATCTGTAATGGAGCTGGGAGTACTCACAGCAACATGTGAGGCAGATGAGTTTGATGCACCGGCGTCGGCAGCCATGGTAGCGACGGAAGGCTTTGTTAAAGCTCTGATACCATGTTGCGACTGAGGAGAGAATAATCGAAGGAGGAAGAATAGACAGAGAAGAAGAGACTGAAGTAAATCAGGGAATCATTGTATTATCTCCCGGATATTACACAGAGCTCTTCCCAATATATACACGTGTCAATTAACTTGATAAAGTATCTAACTACATGTTAACAGTATGGTAACCTTCTAACTAAATGAACTATCTGACTAACTAAAAATAGTAACAACTTAACAAAATTTCAACCTGCATCTAGTTGAGAAGCTGTCACATGAAGCTGTGAATGAATTGCAGAGAATCGGATTCTGGATATGTGGGATTTTCTTGTCTACTTTATGCAGCAATTGGAAACCCTACTTGGAGATTAGAAAATTTGCTGGTGGTTTTGATGATTCTTCAGTTCTCACGCTTGATTCCAAAATCAATGAACTAATGTTGATCAGAAAATTTCCTCTGTTAAAAGAGATTTAAGAGATAAATGGTTCTTTGGTCAACCTTCTTGATGCTTTAGATGCTGAGAAAGTTGAATCTAAGAGTAAAATTGCGTTGCATCTAGGAGTTTTAGAATACCCTTTCTGAAACAAAGCAATCAGATTATGTACTTTGGGATCAGATGCCTTTAAACCAATAATGCTTATGTTTTCTTTCAGGTATTAAGCAACTCTGACATTCCTAATCCCTGTTCATTCATAGAACTCAACATTGAGAGCTTCTTATAGAGATAATTAGCTGCCAATAAAAGTCTTCATCAATGTTGTCTTATTGTAAGTCGTTTCCTATGTACTTCGTGTCTTCTTCATCATGTAGCTTTACTCGGTCATTCACACCACTACCTCTCAATTACTACCCCACTCCTCTTTCCCTTCTTTTGTTTGGGCTGATATTCGTTGACTTTTCTGCACGTAGGTTGGCGTTCCCCTACGAGCTCTTTGGTTACCATGGAGATACTTATCATCTGATTGCCAAGAATTGCAACCATTTTACATATGAAGTCTGCTAACGGCTAACTGGAAAGCCCATCCCTACATGGGTAAATCGGATAGCTCGTGTAGGTGAGGATTGAGTACTGTGCATGCTTGCCTTACCGTCTGTTTGGATATTGCAAAGTTTCGTGCATATGCAATGACTATACGTGTGTTGCCTATCATTGCATTTTGGTCTACATTTTGAGTCACATTCTGCTATGTTCCCATTTTTTTTTCAAATTTGTAGAGTTGATTATGCAAGAGTTTTTGGGGCCATCACCGTGCACAATATTGCTTTTGGTTGGCTGTATTTTTTTATGTGAATCTAGTGATTCTAGATGCTGCTGTTTTTGCCATCTGATCACATGCAGTTTAAACTTTCAGGTTCTTTCTGCAATTGTCTTTTACCTGAAAGCCTTCAGGTTGCTGCAATTAGACATCTTCCTGAATGTCTAACATATACCGGTAAGATATGCAGACAACCTTGTCATGCAATATTCTCCAGGATCTGGCTTTATTCCCTCCAGTCCATAGGAGCATATGACCTGTGATATCTCTAGCATGTTTTCAATATTTTTCTCTACTTAATGAGGATTAAGTAAACAAATTTTAAAATTAAATTCTCTAGATGTTTCTCTAGGTGTTTATTGATTTTTTTTTTTTTTGAAATCTCAAGGTGTATTTTTGGCACTTTTGGAAAATAAATGTTGTTTTGTTTATTGCTATAACAGTAACAGATTACATTGGTACACGGAAATAATCATTTATGTAAATATAAATGATTCAAACTGGTTTGCATGATCGTTGGGCCTTAGAACAATGGAATCTTGCCTTTATATTGCAGATGACGAAGGATCAGAATCTGGGCTGTCTGCATCAATAGAGAGTGAAGAGGAGGAGCTAAATCACTACCTGCTAACGGTATCTAATGGTGATGTGGCCTTTCTAAAGGAAAAACCAGGGCGGCTAGCTGGAGAGCTTCTTTGATTTTATTGGCTCCTGTTGTGTTGTGATTATATTATTCTTTGTTGGGTTTGTATCATTTTCAAATATATACAATCGTTGCTTACCCTGTTGAAGAAGATTAACAAACAGCTCTATCTGGAGAAGCAAAAGGCATATTTAACAATAGAGTGACATGTGAAGATAATCTGTTCAGTATATGTCCAGCCCTCTTGAAGCTGGTAGGGCCGTCTGAATTCTTATAGATGTTATTAGACTCCAAAAAGCATAAATGTTCAGCTTCAGGTATGCTATTTATTATGCAAGTGTGTGTTTTCATTTTTTGGGATATACGAAGTACTAGGCAGGCTACAACTTTACTGCCTCAATTCATAACTTGGTGTAAAATCTCTCTCTCTCTCTCTCTCTATATGTCTGTCTGAGTTAAAAATGATCAAAAATCCATTAACTATGAGCAAATCATATAATGATCAACTCTACCATGGTCATGTCCCCATAATGTTTAAAAAAAGAGGGGAGAACATATATGACCACTGATAGATTTTATAAAAGCTAAAAACATGATTAATATCCCAAGAGACAACACAATTCCTAGAATAGTAGGAAAGAAGACTATCATGCCTCTAATCCACCAGAGTGAAGTTCTAAACTTCGCTGGAGCAGTTCTTTCTAATCAATTCTAATATGTGCTTGTCTAAAAGTCTCTGTAGTCCTGTTGTGGAATCCTTCCATAAAATTTGGGGATAAAGTGTATATTTGATCCTTTAATTGTGCCTTAATTTTCTGTTTAGTTTCTTAAATTTATAAAGTATTAAATATTGACAACACATGCTGTAGAGTTTAATTTTTTTAATGTAATCATTTTTGTATTATAAATCTAAGGATGCTTTGCCAATATTCTTAATATAAATTTTTTCGTCTATATTTTTTGTTATATTTATTTGATATGGGAGATGTGAATTTTTTTCTTCTTAAAATTAAATAACTTTAGTTTTATAAGCTTCCTACGTAGCAGTGAATGACACTTTCTGATTGTGGACTGTTTGCAAACTTATTTTTGAGTAAATATTTAGAAATAAGCAGCCTTCTAATAAACTTAATATTGAAAATGATGTTACTGTTGAATGAATATATGTATTGTATTTCATGGAAAATATAATGATAAATGTTATATAACATATCTTGCTAATACTTAATAGTTCATTGTATATGTGAATTTTGAATCTAATGGTTATGTTAAATTCTAGATATTATAGGAATGTGTGATGTTCGAAGAAAAAGTCTAGATATTCTAAATATAATTGAACGACAGGTAAGTGGTTGATGGATGTTGATGAATAATGATGTAGGTTGCTCCACCAGTTTTGTACGTGCAATGAAATATTTGGTTTGAAAACGTGGTGAAATCATAATTGCCTTTTGTGATTTTGATTAACTTTTGCAATGGTTTATTGATTTTAAATTGTTTCTATTTGCTAACTAAGATTGCTTCTGGATGAATCAATTTATAATTCATTATTCAATCTTCTCTTGGATTTTGCAACTTCTTCTTTTAATCAGATGGAAAGTCTTAATACTTTTGTTTACAATGCATTGATTAGAGGCTCAGTTCATGGCTCTTACTTGGAGCTAGCTTTGGTATGTTATATACGCATGCAGCAATAGCAAGTGAAACCTACCAGTTACATGTTTTCTTCCTCAGTCAAGGCTTCTACATTATTCTTGAATTGCATGTGTTTGTTCAGATTGCTTTGGTCGAGTTTATAAATAGTGCTACTTTTTATATATTTTACATTTGACTTTGATATTGATTTATGAATCTTGCAATTTAGTAGACTTTTTGTACATATTTTATTGAAAATAACGTAACTATATTTTTTTCTAATATTTTTTTCTTATTTGAATTGAATAGGATCTGAATTATTTCTTATCTCATTTGCAATTTAGTAGACTTTTTGTTCATTGTATTGACGGTAAATTAGGATATAATATCTTTTTTAAATACTATGAAGTGAAATCTTTTCGTTCATCTTGTGGAGGGAGTACATTTTAAGAACGGAACCAAATACTTTGGCTTTGTTCCTAATTTCATGGAAATTTTTTTAATTTAAAAAATGGTCCCTGCGCATCGCGCGAGGGAGTATATGCTAGTTATCTTTAAGAGATATTCCGCAACCCCTCTGGATTTAGCAAGTAGCACTCTCCAGGAGAAAATGAATCCTTCCTGTGTGATGAGAGGGGAACGAGAACTGGCAGAAATTAGTAAATTAGCATAACATAAGAGACATAGAGAGGGAGAGGTTGGGAAGAGAAAACGCACATGTGTGTTCACTGCTCGACCAAGACACCTCATATATATGAGACTGATCAGACACGGAAGGGAGAGGTTAGGAAGAGGAAAATCACATGTGTGTCAGGAGAGGCCGCCAACCACGAAGTGAACATGCATGGAGCATTTTGTCATGCACATTTTACCATTAACAATGGTAAAAATCTAGGAAAGAAGGGTTCTAAATTTTTCGGTTGACAAAATAAGCTTTTCCATGTAAGAAAAAATAATTTCCATTATAAGAAAATTTTATTCAGGATTTTAAATAATCAGTTTTCAACTGTGTTTGTCTCTTGATGGCCTGTTGTTGTGTACGTGAGGCCTAACTTCCTCTTAACTCTGTTAACCCACCACAAACATAGGATAACTTAGGATAACTTATATATCCTTGGTTTTCCTCTCACCTATGTGGGACTTCCTTTATTTGATACATGTAACACCTCTTATTTCCCCCTATTTGTTTATATTAGATCACTTATGAACAACTCTTGAGCCTTAGATATCAAAAATTGACCCAAAATTGTGAATTTGAATTTTCAAAACAGAAATAAAACATTGGTACTGTTCACATGTCACTTTTCCATGATTCTGACACAAGTTTGAAAAATCATAATTAATTCTAAAAAAATTGAAATTGAGTGGTTCCAATTTCTAAATTTTTCTTATTAAGTGATCTGTAGGGTGAAAATACTCATTGGCCCAAAAACTTGCCCATTTGAATCAGTGTATTACAAAATCACGTGCTGCTCAAATGGTCAATTCCAGTTTTTTCCAGTTTTTCCCTTAAACTTTGGAAAATCATATCTCTTAATATACACATCCAAATTTTGCAAACTTTATATCATGTTAAAGCTCAGGAAGTTTAGTTTTTAACTAGAAATTTTCAGCTCAATTGGAGCTCGTTTGCTATTTTTCATTGTCATGTGAAACTAATCAGTTTTTCAGGGCCTTTGGAACCCTTTATCTTTGAAAACCAACTTTTCTTAAAATTTACCAAAACCACTTTTTGGTTCATTTACCCCCTTCTTCCATGCATGATCACGTCCTTACCATTCCTTGGTACCTTTAGCCCATTTTCATGCATGCATCGTCATATATTTACATGCCACTTCATGTAGAGGCTTAAGGGATTACAATCATAACAAATTCAAATAGAGTTTATCAACTCGTATACTCACAAAAATCATGCAAGCAAGAGCAACATCTTCATTCATCAATAACATTTTCCTTACCCTTGCTTAAGCTTCCACCTACATGGTTAGTTGGTGGGGAATGAGATTTGGGAATCCCAATAGCAAAATTACATAACCAAAATATTGTGAATGTGCATACATAATTTTAAAGCAAGTGTATGATCATATAAACATGTGACATATCAAACTACACTTTATAATGCATATGGCCATAGCACAAAAGTCAAATTTCATACATAGATCATCCACTTTAAGCATCATAAGAATTCATGCACCATTCACACTTCATTTTCACAAACTTAAAAGAAGATTAGTAGTCTTGCTACCTTTAGCTTTGCTTTCCTTTTTACGTAAACTTCAAAGTCATCTTGGATCCCTTCCAAGTGTGCTCTTGGAGGTCTCAAATCCCTAAAGATCATGGTATAACATCCATGTAAATATTCAACTATCAAGATGCAATAAAGCTTGTAAAAATGCAATAAATCCCCTTTCTATATTTCAAGAGCACTACAAGTTCAAAACTTAATTTTTATGGTTCCTTAAGCTTCTAAAATCTATTCTTTTATCTTTACCCTACACAAAAACATTATTTTAAAGCTAATGAAACCATCAAAACAACCAAAAACACATCCTTCTATTTTTTCTCTTCATGGCCAAAAATCAGCAAAAAGGGGAAATGGATTTTGTAAACTTTGTCCCTATATACTTGTGTATTCTTGTTCTCCAACCATTTTCTATGGCCAAATGAAATTTGGGCAGCACCTCCCCATGATATTGAGCTTCCCATAATTTTTACAACAACCAAAACAATCATCAACAACCATCAAGCTACCTTTTACTACTCAAGAAAGAACTTGCAACCATTTACTACCTTTAAAACCTTCTCTTTTCCATTTTCATTTCTTAAAACCCTAGCCATCATCTTCCAAAAGAGAGGCTCATTCAAGAAAACAAATCAAGAAGAAGGTAGTAAAAGATTGCTAGCTTGAGAAAAGATGAAGATTTGAGAGCTTAAGTGGTTACCTTGTGTGTGCTAGCTCTCTTCCTCTCCTTGGAAGCTTGAAGATGGCGTCTTTTGGGAGGCTTGGGGGAGAGAAAATCTAACCATATGAGAGAGGGAGAGTGGCAGATTTGTGAGGGAAGGGAGAGGAAAATTAGCTTAAATGAAAAGCCTCTTTTGAAATGTGTGGTTGTAGTTGATTCTTGGAGATCAAGTTTGATTTTACTTGGTTATGGTTGTGCCACTTGTCCTCTCTTTATTTGCTTATGAAAAAGTGATTTCTGACTTCCTTTAAAAGTTTGGTTGGGCTTATTGGCTCTCTGACTCTTCAGTTACTTGATTCGGTTACACTTATTTCCGTAAAGTAACCTTTATCTAGGTAACTTCCCTTTTCACTTTTTCGGAGATTTTTTCTCTCATGTGGCGCCATTCCCTAGGCCTCCATGCCTAGGTGGCATCATTTCCTTATCAAACTACCCTTGGCTTTCCTCGTAATTCGTCAGAATTCCTCGATTCCCACGAAACATCGTAAAACGTGCTTCTGATGGCCAATTTGACTTAAGGGCACGGAAAATTTCTAGAATTTTCCTTGATACTCCAACTCTTTTCTTTTCCTCAAAATTCTTTCCGGATTTTTCGTAATTAATTTTCTAAGAAAATCCTTTTTCCGGGTTTTCGGGTACTGTTATTCTCCGTACTAAGAAACTACCTGCACCAGATACTAGGTAATAATTTTATTAAATACTTTAAGACTCAACTAAACTTTTCTCAGTTTAGGTCTTCGGCGTTTGAGGACTCCTGCTACCTTAAATAATTACTTATAGCTCTTCCAAACCTCTAAAAATCATTAATTTCAAAAATGCCACTACATTTATTTCTCTTTCTTACTTTTTCTATAATTACAGAAATGCCACTACTTTTCTTACTTCTCTCATAATTATCAAAATGCCTTCACTTTTTCTACTATTTCTTAATTCCAACCTTACCCTTGGTCAACTTTGACTTTTTGGTCAACTTTGACTTTTTGTTGACTTTTGACTAAATTACCAAAATGTCCTTATTATTTGATGACATTGTATGCCCTAGGCTTTTTTTAATCAAAATGACCATTTTAACCTTGTCATTTAGACCAAATGGCCATTTTGCCCCTTAGTCATTTTTTTCTTAGACCAAATGGCCATGTTGACATACACTTGGCATATCTCTTTATATTATGTCTCATCATTCTAACTGATGATTTAACATTATTCATTTGATATTCTTACGAGTTACAGATTATATGTACAACAATTCACACAAATATATGGTAATAATAGTGAAGTTATTGACAAACAAATTGGTGTTGATTTTCCACGGTGGTTCCAGGAATATGTAAGATTTAATTTTCATCAGAAATATATTATATAATTTATTAGTTCGTGTATTCAAATAATC
>JANTPZ010144925.1:12613-22757 GCA_025593235.1 Vachellia pachyceras | reverse complement strand
TCTGCATTGATTACCGTAAGCTTAATGATGCCACAAGGAAAGATCACTTTCCCTTACCTTTCATTGATCAAATGCTAGAACATCTTGCTGGAAAAACTAATTACTGCTTTCTTGATGGTTTTTCAGGTTACTTCCAGATTGCAATAGCCCCAGAAGATCAAGAGAAAACAACCTTTACATGCCCATTTGGCACTTTTGCTTATAGGAGGATGCCATTTGGTCTATGCAATGCACCGGGGACCTTTCAAAGAGCCATGATGGCTATATTCTGTGAGTTTTTGGGTTCATCCATGGAAGTCTTCATGGATGACTTCATTGTATATGGTGAGAGCTTTGACTCATGTTTGGATAGCCTTGAGAAAATTCTTGCTAAGTGTATAGAAAAAGGTCTAGTGCTTAACTTTGAAAAATGCCATTTTATGGTAGACAAAGGCATAGTGTTGGGTCATTTAGTCTCTAAGCATGGAATTGAAGTGGATAAGGAAAAAATAGAGGTTATATCATCGCTTCCATATCCTACTTCAGTCAAAGAGCTTAGGTCTTTTCTTGGTCATTGTGGTTTCTATAGGAGGTTTGTTAAGGATTTTAGCAAAATAGCTTTACCCCTTTCCAATCTCTTACAAAAAGATGTTGCATTCACCTTTGATGATGTATGTAAGAGAGCATTTGACACACTTAAAAGCATGCTTATATCACCTCCAATACTCATTGCACCAAACTGGAATTTAGACTTTGAATTAGCATGTGATGCATCTAATAGTTCAGTTGGTGCCATGTTGGGACAAAAGATAGATGGAGTGTCTAGGGTGATTGCATATGCATCTAAGACATTAGATAAAGCTCAAACAAACTATACTACTACTGAAAAAGAGCTCTATGCCATTGTATTTGCACTAGACAAATTCAGATCCTATCTCATCAATTCTAAAGTTACCATTTTCACTGACCATGCTGCCATTAAGTACCTTTTCAGCAAGACACATACAAAACCAAGGCTGTTGAGGTGGATTTTGTTGCTGCAAGAGTTCCATACTGAGGTAAAAGATAGAAGTGGAGCTGCAAATCATGTTGCAGACCATTTAAGTCGCCTTCCGGCTGAAACTAGGGGAGTTTCTGACTCTGACCAGATCTGTGATGAATTTCCTGCTGCCATTTTATTTTCTATAGCTAAGCATGACCCTTGGTATGCTAACATGGTAAATTTCTTAGTGACAGATCTGATCCCACCTTCCCTCTCTCATTTTCAGGCACAAAAACTGAAAAGTGAAGCCAAATACTATATATGGGACCCACCCATACTGTGGAGGATGTGTGATGATCAAATCATAAGGACGTGTGTACCAAATGAGGAGGTACAAGGTGTGCTAGAGGTATGCCATTCTTGGGCTTGTGGAGGACATTTCAGTGCAAAGAAGACTTCAAGGAAGGTATTAGAATCTGGATTTTATTGGCCAACTATCTTTAAAGATGCCTATGAATTTTGCAAAAATTGTGATAAGTCCCAAAGATTTAGTAGCCATAGTAGGAAGCATGAAATGCCACAAAACCCCATTTTGTTCTGCAAAATTTTTTATGTTTGGGGGATCGATTTCATGGGACCTTTCCCTTCATCTTGTGGTTTCCATTATTACTCTTAGCTGTAGATTATGTTTCTAAATGGGTAGAGGCCATCCACACTAGTAAAGACGATGAAACCACTGTTTCCAAGTTCATTAAAACCCATATTTTTGCAAGATTTGGAATCTCTAGGGCTATTATAAGTGATTGTGGCACCCACTTCTTCAATAAAATTATAGATAAGTTGCTATCCACATATGGAGTCAAACATAAGATGTCCACACACAATCACCCTCTAACAAATGGCCAAACAGAGGTGTCTAATAGGGAAGTGAAACAGATTTTAGAGAAAATGGTTAGGCCAACAGGAAAAGATTGGAGTTTAAAACTAAATGATGCATTATGGGCCTATAGGACAGCTTATAAAACCCCTGCAGAAATGTCTCCATATCGGTTGATTTTTGGGAAACCATGTCACTTACCGGTAGAAATAGAACACAGGGCATATTGGGCTGTAAAGAACTGCAATATGGACTTTGAAGCTGCTACAGGGGAGAGAAAACTCCAGTTACAAGAACTAGAGGAAATTAGACTTGAAGCATATGAAAACTCCCACATTTATAAGGAAAAAAACAAAGCTTATACATGATAAAGGGATTCTATGAAAACACTTTCAGGTTGGTGACAAAGTGTTGTTATTTTTGGCCAAATTCAAGTTCAAGAGTGGAAAGTTCCAAACAAGATGGGTGGGGCCCTATACAGTAACTAAGGTCCATACTTTTGGCATGGTTGAGCTTGTGAATGAGGAAAGTGGCAAGAAGATGAAAGTTAATGGACACTTATTGAAATTGTATCATGAGAGTTCTAGGACCCCTTGACTTTCTGCAATCTACTTGTCTCTTCTTCAATTTCTTAACTATCATACTGTTCTGTTTCAATTGTAAAAAAATGAAAAAAAATATAAATAAATAAATTCTCACATTAAACTCTTGTCATGATGGTCTTGGGAAAGGTTTGCTTGATGACTTTGCAGGATCATGCAAACGATTTATGGATGGACAACAAGTTGGAAGTACACAACTCTTGATTCTCATAGGGATAATAATCTAGGCATCTCCCTACATGGTTGTCGCTTTCCTTTCCTTACTTGATTAATCTGTTGGTGATATCATTTGTTGTTTTTCATTGCCCAATATAAGTGTTGGGGAGAGAATTAACCCATTAGAAACTTACATTCTCCCTACTTTCTACAATTTGCATTGAGGCCAATGCAAGGAGTGAGTGTGAGGGAGAAATACCAAAGGAATAACATGTTTTCTGGTGCTTTAAAATTTTTTTTTTGAAAACAAGCATTATTACTGGATCTTTTGCTGTTATTGATGTCACTTGCACTTAGATATCAGGATTTTTGCATGAAGGGCTGTTATGGAACTAGAATGAGTCTTTGAGATATTTCATTGAACTTGGCACTAAGCCTAAACAAATCCATGCTTAAATATCAATGCAATTAATCTTGGTGAGTTAATATGAAGTGAGTAAGCTAGTTGTGAGGAATTTGAGCCTGAATTATTCATCCTTAATAGTGTGATGTCATCAAGTTTGGTAACTTCCTAGAACTTGTCTCAGTCCTTAATTCAAGACCACATTAGCTCTTGGAATTGTGAATATGATAAGGGCATTCTTTTCAAAACCCTTTAACCAAACAGCAACCCATGCAACTTAAATCCCCTTGTTTAACCCCTTGAGCCTTCATTCATTCTTTAAAATTCCAACCTTGGTTAATGAAAATTGCATGTTGACTATTAGGATAGCTTCAAACATTTTGAGCTACTAAATGCTTGCATGACATTTGTTAAAAATTAATAGCTACTTTGATTGGTACAGCTGTGTATTTGAGTATTAGAAATTTGGAACTCTATTGGATGTTAAAAAAGGGGAAATGAAGAGATGTTGGATAAAAAAGAGAGAAGAAAAAAAAGTGATATGTGTGAAAAAAAACAAGAAGAAAAAAAGAAGAAAAAATATAGATGAAAATAAAGGGGTCAAAAGAATATATGTACATGAGAGCAGAAAAAATTGAAATAACAGACACTTATTTGTTGATATGCATACATTTGGTGTCTATATCTTGGGACTGATTTGGTACATGGCTTTAGAAGTCTTTAACAACAAACATTACTGTTTTGAAGGATTGGGTGCATGTGTTCATTAATCATTGACACATTAATCCATTCCATCATCAAGCCTCTCCAACAATACAGGCCTCACAAAGTCCCTTTGATTCACAAAACCTTGCTGCAATTGAGTGGTGGAGATGTAGGATAGTTACAAGCCTATGGTGAAGCCTAGACTTGATGACTTTGAGAGAAATAACCCAATGTTTAAGAGAGTGAGTGAAATACTTCTCCAGTGAGGAATCTCACAAGTCATCTACCTACCTTGGTTAATTTGCAATAATCCTATTAGCATAGATTGTTTTGATTGGTGTCATTTTGATGAATCAACTTGAGACTCAATTTTATTCCATTATTTTGCCTGGAGTGCAAAAAAGTGAGTGTGTGGGAATTTTGATAGATCCATATTTTGCATGAAGAATATTAACCTTTTAGCATGTTATTTGAGCTTTATTGGGTTAATTAAAGGATATTTGTGTTAAAAAGAGATTAAAAGAAATTGTGGCCAATTTTGAGATATTTTACCAATCCTTAAGTCTCTATTCAAGTGCATTTGTGTTAATATTCAGGAATCTTAAAGGATCAATGCCTCAAAATGCTCAAAATGCTCTCTATGCCATATGCTTCAGCCAACAGACATTTTGGCTGAAGCCAATGAAGTCCTGATGCTCTCTATGCCACATGCTTCAGCCAACAGAAATTTTGGCTAAAGCCAACGAAGACCAATTGCTCTCTGTGCCACATACTTCAGCCAACAAGTTTGTTGGTTGAAGCCAACAAAGCTTGACGTTCGTACAGTCCTTACAGCTGCAGTTTCCAAAAGGGGACAGCTGGTAAGATGGAGTCACGTCAGCTTATCTTGGTGATCTCAACATGGGAGACTTTTTGACCAAATGAGACTTTGGGACTTGGGGAGACTTGCTTTATGCCACCACCCATAAAAGTGCTTTCAAATTGTCTTCATGCAACATCAATAATAAAGATTCAGTTAAAAACCAACTAAGAGGAACAGAATTGGTTGGGGAACAAACAAGGGGACAGCTGGATACTTTTTGGGTAAAAAAAGAGAAATCTGGGAAGTTGCAGATTATCATCTCAATAATTCCATTCCGTCGGAATTTTCACCAAAAAATCACGGGACTTCTCATCCTCTTCCCAAAAATCCCATCGCACTTGATGAATCGTCAGCTCTTTCCTTCTCAACCTCACTCCACCTCCTCACCACTGTTGAATCCGTAGCTAGCCATCCCTATTCTGCATTCCAAAGTCTCATCGTTTTGTTCGCAGTTCTGATCACTCATTCTCTCGTCATCGAAGCTGCTCGTGATCTCTCATAGATCTATCACCGAACTGCTGAAAATTCTTGCAGATTCCTTCCATCTGTCCAGAGCACATGTTTGGAATCATCACCATCGTTGACGCTATCTCAGCCTCCCCCCTTAACCTCTGAACAACATTCATAAACCAGATCTAATTACATTTCATCTAATCAGCAGGGAAACTATTCTCCTTCGTCTCCTCATCATACCGACATAATTTTTTCTGTCTCGCCTATCGGCTGTTCCAGCTCGGGGAAGGCATTAACACCTCCTGTCTTGTTACCTTCATTCTGATCACGTGATGGTTGAGAATAATATTACTGTTGTAGCTGCTGCTCTTACCTCCATGTCCAGCTAAGCTGCCTACCTTCCCAAGAGCTATGAATGAGCCAGATCCGCGTTTACAGGGAGTTAACAACGATTGTTTTCCTTCATTAAATCTATGTGCTCTGTAATGAATATGAGATGTTTGTGATTATGGAGTTAACTCTCAATGATTGTCAGTAATAGCTGCACTATTATAAGTGAATTTACCAATTATTTTCCAGAGACTATCTTCTTGATAAAGACTAGCTGCATTCAGTTTTTTTATAGTTGATTGACTGTTAAAGGCTGATTGTTGTGATAAGCTTTGAGTAGTATTGATTAATATTACTTTTGGAAGTTGCTGGTGATTGTCTTAGTTGAATTCATTCATATTGGGTCCAACTATTGCAATGAAGTACTTAATATAGATGTGCATTAATGGGAGGCAATGAAGGCGGATTCATAACTCTTGGGAAGCAATTATTGTCATCAATTCATTTTCTTAATCACACTTTGCTATCTTTTAATCTGATTGATAAAGAAACAAAATAAATAATAGTGTAGATAATTCAAATCATTGAAAGAAACCATTTCTCTTAATCTTGTTGAATTAATTTGCTAACTACTTACTTAGAGACACTAAAGCTCCTTTGAGATCGACTTTAGGATTGTGCCACTAGCTACATAATCTTAAGTATTGAATTTGGTCTTAAAATGACTAGAGATCACATATCAATGCAAAATTAACACACAAAATCAACAGTAGACACTTTCATACCTGTGGAAGGTGACAGACCAAGTCACTGTTACGTAAAATCACTGTTGTGTTTTCATACGTTTGATTATTTTAAATCATAACACAATCATATTTTTCTAAACTTAGACTTTTCGCATGTAATTCATTTTATCTTTATAAAATTTTCCTTTATTAATAATAAAAAAAGTGAAATTTTCTCTGTTCACATGTTCCTGCTTCGTTTGAAATAAAGCTGGGTAATGGGGCAATAAAACCTGGGTCTAAATTCTAAAATTATGATGATCTAATTGTTTTAAAATTGTAATCTTATGGGTTTTTAGCACAAAAAGTATTAAAATTTATGTGCAGAAAGTACCGAATTAAAAGTCATTCTTTTGTCTGGGGTATAAAATATCTGATAAAAATAAAAAAATTATAATTTAATTTTCAAAAAATGATAAGAATTTTCGGATTGTTATTTCCTGGGCATATCTCAAATATTTATTATTAAGTATCGACAAATTTGACACTTTTGAATAATGATTCCTCTCTCAAATGCCGTCACTATCAATCCTGTTATTTTGCACAGCTTTTATACTCTATTTCGGGCATGGATAAAGGGAGAGGCGGTTGGTGGTCTGATCACTGATGATGTATCGAAGGAATTGGATCCAAGTCCCATTCACTTGGTGTCGCCCTCAATAGACGTGTCTCAATTGTGAATATCCCCATGCAGACGCTAATAATGTTTTCATGTCTTTTTATTGGTTCAAGGACTCTTCATTAATTTTGTTAGCATCCTTATTAATAATTTCATTAAATGCATTTCCACTTACATATAAATGCAACATTACCTCTAAAATGTGAATTGATGCGTACATATATAAATCAACAGTAAACATTATCATTAAAGTTAACGATTTCTGTAGATTGATTATATATATTGGGGTTTCTTTTGGTTTTTTTTTTTCCGGGGGTACTTCAAAGTATCTCCCTTTCCTTCTATTAGTTGATGATATAAATCAACAGTAAACATTAGCATCTTTGACGTTGATGGACTTTGATGAAATTTCATATGCAGAACTGTTGGGTCTTTCATGCGTTTGATTATTTTAAATTATAAACACGATAATTTATACGGTCTCTCAAACTTATTAGGCCATAAATTAATTGAACTTATTATAATAAAACGTGATTATAATCTTATCAACCTACTAATATATAATTTAGAATTACAATGTAATATTGCAATTTAGTCCATATATATAAATAAAATAATAAATTAATGAATTTATAAATTAAATAAATATAAAAAATTGAAAGAAGTATCTTATCAATACCAATTTGATAAATAAATATCATAATAACTTTTTATAATAAAAATATCATTATATCTTGACAACAAACGGATAAATCTTGTAGAGGAACAATAACTGAAAAACCCATCACCAATCTTAGGGTCTATTTCAAATCTCTTTTTTGTCTCTCTTTATTATAGTGGTTGTTTGTGTGAGTAAATCATGAACGTTGCCTCTCCCACTAGTTTTGCTATCTCTCAATTTGACCCTTGTGATGCTACGGATCCCACTAGATTTGATGTTTCTACTAACATTGCATCTCCACGGCCTCTGCCAATGATTTTGATCGAACCTTTGTTTGCCAATGATCCTTATGACCCTAAATCACTGGATGACGTGATGCCATGTTTTGATTTTACTGATTGTAATATCCGATATTCCTGTGAGTGGAAATAAAGGTTGAGCCGGTATTTCTATGGTGATTTAATGCCCATGGATATAAGGTAAATGCCTTTAGATAAGAAGGATCATAATTGACTAAGTTCTTAGTCTTGAGGATTTTACGTAAGAATGACCCAAGGGCAAAATGGACATTTGGCCAAAATGATAAGATAAAATGGTCATTTTGATTAAAAAGGACCTAGGGCATAAAATGTCATCAAATAATAAGGACATTTTGGTGATTTGGTCAAAAGTCAACAAAAAGTCAAAGTTGACAAAAAATGTCAAAGTCAACCAAGGGCAAGGTTGGAATTAAGAAAGACTAGAAAAAGTGATGGCATTTTGGAAATTATGACAAAAGTAGAAAAGGTAGTGGCATTTTCGTAAATAAGTGGTAATTAAGGGATTTCGGAGTTAAGGACGACTGAGAAGATAGCAGGAGTCTTCAAATGCCGAACACCTGAACTAAGAAAAGTTTAGTTGGGTCCTAAAATATTTAATAAAATTATTACCCAGTATCCAGTGTGGGCAGTTTCGTTGTACAGAGAACAACAGTGCCCGCAAAGCCCAAAAAAGTATTTTCTTAGAAAATTAATTATGGAAAATCCGGGAAGAATTTTGAGGAATGGAAAAGAGCTTGAGAATCAGGGGAAAATACAGAATTTTTCCATGTCCTTAAGTCAAATTGGCCGCCGAAAGCCCGCTTTACGGTGTTGCACACAAATTGAGGAATCCTGATGAGTTACGAGGGAAACCTGGAGATGCTATGGGATAGGACATGATGCCACCTAGGCAAGAAAGCCTAGGGAATGGTGCCATGTGAGAGATAAAGTCTCTGGAAAAAGAAAAAGATAATCACCTGTATAAAGGGGACTTTACGGAAATGCGTGCCACCGGATCAAGTAACTGGACAGGATGAATCTAGTCAGGCCAACTAAGTCATTAATGTGGTGGTTGTATGACACCTTTTTTCACCCTCCACATGAGATTGACACTTGCCACAATCCCTTCATTCAAGAGACATACTTGGGGACCAAGTTTTAATCCCATCCATTCATTATTCCAAGAGACATTTTAAGTAGTTAATTCACCCCCATTGCTCCCAAAAGCGTGCACTTCCCTCTCTCTTGATGCTCTGCAATTTCTCTCCCTCCCAAGCTCTCAAAAAACGCCATCCTTGCTCTCAAGAGAAGGAAGAAGAGCTACACACACAAGGTACGCTCACAACCACCCAAAATAACTTCTTTTCTTGTAACTCACAACCTCTTTCACCTTTCTAATGGTTTGATTTCTTGAATGAGTCTCTCTTTTTGAAGATGAGAGGCAATGATCTCAAAAGGTGAAAATGGAAAATGAGATGTTTTTAAAGAAACAAAAGGTTACAAGTTCTCCTTTAAAGTGTAAAGAGTGTTGATGTTGGTTGTTGTTGTTTTGGTTGTTGTTGGGAGTTGTTGTTGTAACTTTGGAAACCCTAAGTTTATGGGGAGATGCTGTCCATTTGAGGTTTTGAAAAGGGAAAATGTGCTTGAGTATTTTGGTGCTTGACTCATGATTTGGAAGCAAGAATACACAAGTATTCATAAGCAAAAGTTGAAAAATCCAAAACCTTCTTTTTGTTGTTTTTCGAAAATCTGTATGAAATAGAAGGAGTGGGATTTTGATGAATCTAATGCTTCCAATGGCTTCAAAATGAAGTTTTGTATAGGGTAAAAATAGGAAAGGGATTTGAGAAGCATTAGGAACCATGAAAGTTAAGACTTGAACTTATAGGGTTTTGAAAATGCAAGAGGGAGTATCATTGTGTTTTTATGATTTTTCTTGCCAATATTAGTGGCTGGAATTTATGAATGTATTACCACATGATGTTTAGGAAGACAAGAACCCAAAGAACTCATTGGGAAAGTCCATCAAGAGAGGATTTAAGTTCAAGGGAATTAAGAGAAAAATGTAGCAAAACCCTATAACCTTAAACTTTATAGCTTTTGAAATGTACTAAGTTATGCATGACATGTTTAGAAAATTATGATGATGAAAGTGTGAAAATGTGCTATTGTTTGTTATGGCCATATGCATTTGATTGTTACATGTTGCACTTTTATGAATTCACACTTATATGAAAGATTGCCATGCTATTTTTATGATTGTGTTAGAAAGTTTTGCTATTGGGATTCCCAAATCTCATCCCCCCAACTAACCATGTAGGTGAATCTCAAGCAAGGGTAATAATGAGATTATTGATGGTTGAAGATATTATGTTTGCTTGAGGAATTTTGTGTAAATATGTTGATGGTTGGCCATCTATTTTGCAAGTTG
>JANTPZ010144925.1:0-12593 GCA_025593235.1 Vachellia pachyceras | reverse complement strand
GTTGTTGTTGTAACTTTGGAAACCCTAAGTTTATGGGGAGATGCTGTCCATTTGAGGTTTTGAAAAGGGAAAATGTGCTTGAGTATTTTGGTGCTTGAATCATGATTTGGAAGCAAGAATACACAAGTATTCATAAGCAAAAGTAGAAAAATCCAAAACCCTTCATTTTGCTGTTTTTCAAAAATCCGTAAGAAATAGAAGGAGTGGGATTTTGATGAATCTAATGCTTCCAATGACTTTGAAATGATGTTCTGTGTAGGGTAAATCCAAGAGATGGATTTTAGAAGTTTAAGGAACCATAACAACCAAGACTTGAACTTTTAGGCCTCTTGAAAAACCCATAAAGACTTCTATGCGTTTTTACAAGTTTTATGGCAACTTGTTGGTTGTGTATTTACATGGATCTTATACCATGATTTTTAGGATTTTAAGAATCTCAAGAGCACACTTGGAAGGGATCCAAAAGAACTTTGAAGTTAAGTTAAAAAAGGAGAAGTTTTACAAAGGTAGCAAGACTACTAAACCAAACTTATGTTTTATGAAACTTTGTTGTGAATGATGCATGACTTTTGTGATAAATGAAGTGAATGATATGGGTATGAAATGTGATCTTGATTGCTATGGCGATATGCATATAAAAATGTTGTTTGAATATATCACATGTCACATGCTCGTAATTTTTTTTAAAAGGTTGTTACATGCATATTCACAATACTTTTGTTTAGCTAGTTTTGCTATTGGGATTTCAAAATCTCATTACCCAACAACTAACCATGTACGTGCAAGCTCAAGCAAGGGTAAGGAAAAGGTTAATGATGCTTGAAGATGATGTTCTGCTTACACGTTTTTGGTGTAAATGGTTAAGATGCATACTTTCTTGAAGTAGTTGTCATGTTTGTAACCTAAACCTTTTCAAAGGTATCATATGGATGGATGATGAAGCATGCATGAAAATGAGCTAAAAGTAACCAAGGATGGTGAAGGAATAATCATGCATGTTAGAGGTAGGTTAATGAACCAAGAAGAGGCTTTGGTGAATTTTTAAGAAAATTGGTTTTCAAGTTTTTTAGAATTAATTATGATTTTTCAAAGTTGGGCCAGAAATATGGAAAAATGGCATGTGAACAGTAACCATGTTTTTCCATTTTTGAAAGTGTAAAGTTTACATAGAAAGCCCAAATTGAGTTATTCAAATCCCAAAAGTGATTCGTAAGTGATCTATAATAAGAAAATAGGGGGGATAGGAGGTGTTACACTGATCTTGTTGCTTCATTGCCATTGACAGTGACTGTAGTTCATTATTCATTTGCCCCACCAGTGTCCTTATTGGCACATGGCTCTAGCACCCAGGGTGAGGCCTTGGAAAGCTGGTCTGGGTCTGATGCCATTGTGAGTTTTCTGTTAGATTCATAATCATGAGTTTGCAGTTAGAAATTAGAATTAATCTCGAGAGTTTACACAAGTTTCTAATTTTTAATCAGGCCTCTTCATTCTTTCTGTTGTTATTTAAAAAAAATCCATTTAAAAAATAGAACACAGAGCATGTTTTCTCATAGTGGTTTGAGCTCATAGAATCCCAACTCAAACAAGCAAAAAGATGAGAATAATGCTTACACAACCTAAGAATTTTAAAGGTGACTGGAATAGAATAAGAGATTTCACATTCCCTAAACCTTCGATTTAAATATATATATCACTTGCCAAGATGCTATATAATACAATATAAAATGTTTATAAGCTATTTTTTTTCAAAATTCATATAAACTGACGTACCGTGGGCTATCAAAATATTAGTTTCCTTGTAGCAATTCGGCAGTCTTCTTTATGACATAGACTTCCTGAAAGTTCTAGAATGATCTAAAATCTCATAACAATATTCCGAGTGATGTATTATCACCATATATACATATTACTCAAAATATAATGGAAGACATGGACACTTCTTATAGACTACATGAGCATCTAACCTTTAAAAGTAGTACTTGAACGTAAGTTCTTTATATGTGTTAAATAACAGCTACAAAATAAGGGCCCGTTCGGGGTGGTTGTAAGTTTTTGATTTTTGGTTTTAAAATGCAATTTTGAAAATAAAACGTGTTCGGCTAAAATGGGGTTGAGTTGGTTTTTAACACTATTTCAAAACATATTTTATCCAGATTTCAAAACCACAAAAAAGTTAGTAACCTTTGTAACAATAAGGAGGTTCTTCACTGCTCAACTAGAGGTAGGGTCAACATAATTATTTATAGTCAAAAGTAAATTTCTGATCACACTTGTTTTTTCCCAAATCGTCAACAATGCGTTACCGAATTATCACGGTGGGGACCACCAAGACAGGAAAGCATTAACGACGTTGATGCACAACATTTTATATCCCCTAAAAGATTCCATGCATGGAATCTGAATCGCCTGCCGGAGTATGCGGGCTTTGACGTGAACCGAGGGGGGGCGTAGGATTAGAGAAAGATGGTGAATAAGGAAGCATGTTTGAGTCAATTTTCTTGGGGTGAGATGTTTGAGTCACCTTTCTGTACAAAATATGTCTATTTGATAATGCGTTGCGGTCCCCACCGTGATGAATAGTGATCCATCTATATATACACACACATGATGCGTCCTAGCCAGCCCATGGTCATATTTTGGTGACTTTCTTACCATTCCCCAACTCTTGCATTTCATTTCTTGATTGCTTTGGTACTCGTCATGATCGACGACCAACATCTTGGAGTTGGCGGCCCTGTTAGGGCTCCCCACAGGTTTTCCCACACCTCATTAGCTTCATCTCTATTACTCCCATTCTCTTGGTTTAATCACCACTGCTTTCTTATGGATTTCAACAAAGCAACATTCATCTCTAGTTCTACTATTTGCAGTTCAAATTGGGGACAAGACGCACATTTTGGACAGTTACATGCCGTCATAATTTCTCTGATCACTACAGTAGGTGCTGATGTGCTGTTTCAATTCCAACAGAAGAATCTGTCCCTCTTCGATGAGCACGGGAGCATCATGAGAGCCGTTTTTGTAATGCTGTTCTTGTATGTTATGGGTTTCATGGCAGAATTTAAGCTTCACAATCAATCTCGTTCCTTTACTATCATGAAACAATTTACTCCTCTGTTTGGACTTCTTGTTGTGGTTTTACTTCTATTCATCCTATCGCTTTCACTTGGTTTGGCTGCATCCATCATATGGGCTTTCTTGGTGATTGGGCCAACAATCAGATTGTTTCAAGAAATCATCCAACGCCTTCGTGGCATCAACCTACCTCTTTGTACCAATCAGAGAGAAACAAGTGACGTGGAAGAAAGTGACCCTTTGGGGAGTCAAGACAATAGTTTGCCTGTCTGAAGCTTTTTTTTTTTTTAAAACGAAATGTAAACCTGCCTGGATGAAATAGTTGTTGTTTTTGGATAAAACTCTCGCGTCTGAATTGAATTAGCGAGTCAATAAGTAATATTAATAGGATAAGTTTCTAAATTTACCCCCTTATTCCATATGTCTTTGTACTTTGTAAGAGGATGGTATAGATACCTGAAGTCTATTGTATGGTCTAGAATTTAAATAATGGCAAAAGCGTGTATCTTGCTTTGTCAAGGTCCCCCCAACGGACCTGCTATACCGTCCATTTTTCATTTCAATCTTTCTAAGATTTCTAGATCCAGATGCGTTTTACTTCTCTGAAAATTTTTCACCTTATCTCACTAAATTTTCTAAAATGGACAGAAACAAAATTCAGAGTAAATGTAAGTAAATCTGAACCTACAAATTTTCTTGCTTCAAAATCATGTCAGTCGCATTGCAAAAATACTCCAAATTTCGGTCACTGCCGACGGCAATCAGAAGCAAAGTGACTGCTCTGTCGATAATAGAGTTTTCACTATCAATAAATAGGTGTATTTTCCCTCTCTACCTTCGCCGGTAAAAGCATAAGCATGCAGAGCACCATATTTGTGATGGAAAGACTTTAAGGAAGGGTCAAAACCTCAAAAAGACTAAAAAAGAAAGCAATTTATTCCCAGGAATCTAATAGGTTGACTCCGATACCATTTGTTAGATTTTAATAAGATATAGAAGTTCAATAGAATATTCTAAAGAATTGTGGAACCATGCTTGAATCTATGGATGTGGTTGTTAAAACGGGCAAATCAACCAGGTTATCATTAGGGGAGAAGAGGAGTCGTCTGCAAATAGGGAAATAAGGTGGCAATTATGATAAACTTAACTAACCAGGGGATCATAGCCCTCTATTTGTAGGGCATCCAATATTCATTCCATCAATGAATATGGGCTAGCATATTGGACCTCAGCATTTACTAGTCCATAACACCTAATTGAGCCCAATTAATTCTTTAAGTTTAAGTAAATCACTTTATAAATTGGGTCGGGATAAAAAATAATGGTACCACATATAAGTATCGTATGTGGCCAATAATTGGATTATTCCAACAATTAAAGCTGCTTCTTCATGCAAAGCCATGGGGTATGATTTTATAATAAAAAATAAAAATGATTAGCAACCCAAATGATATCAAGTGTGTGAATAAAAAGAATTAGATTTTCATTAAAAAAAAGGAATTAGATTAAAATGAAAGAAAGACAGAAAGGAGGCGATAATAATATAATTAGTGGATAAAATAATATGATTCCAATTTAGTCTTCGTAAACACAATATATTATGCAAAATGGTTAAAACTACAGGGATTGAGTTGCGGTGAGTCAAAATTTAGTGATTAAATTACAATTGAGTCAAAACTGTAAAGATTGAGTTGCGTCGAGTCAAAGTTTAAGGACTGAATTAGAACTGGATTAAAAGTTGAGGGACCAAAAGATTAATTTTCCCTTTTTTTTCTTTTGTGATCTCTCCCAATTATTTTTGTTACGTGCGTGGTTATGGAACCGAAATTGAAAATGAGGAAATAAATATAAATAAATGAGAAAAATACAAATCTTTTTTTTTCCCGAGTGAAAAAATTTTATTACCAACAGATAGATTAGAGAGCATCTAAATAAAGTTACATGAAATGAAAAGGAAGATTACAATCTTGGAAACTGCTATGATAAAGTATGCAAAGGTAGGGCCTAATTCGATAGAAGATAAGGAGACCTCAACCAATGCCTAAAGGGTCAACATAATTATTTGCCTAACTAATTTTTAACTGATTCTAAATACAGTTTATAAACTAATTTGCTCAAGTAATAAATATATATAATCTATCAATACATCTAAGTGTTTCAAAAATATGTAATAATTAAATAATGTAATTTCTTTTAATCTTTCAAAAAAAAAGTTAATTGACTTTTATACCAAAACCCGAAGGTACATGCATTTTTTGGGTCATCATCGTCGAGATTTTGCTAAAGAGAGGAATCTCTACACGAACTTTCACCTCTACCATTGGATTAACTTTGAATGGTTCAGATTTACGCTGTGAAAATGTGAATAGTTTATAATTGTATATTTTTCTTATAATTAATATTATGATAATATTATTACCGAATAAACCTGAACCATTTAAATATGGAGAAGAAAGAACAAGAAGACGTGTAGTTAACGGCATATGTAAAACAAAAAAACATATTGCTCTGCGTGTGCGTGTGTGTGAATGCTAAAGCAACTTTTACTCATACCCGAGATCCCCACTAAATATTAAATATTTAACCAAGTCAAATATATCTATTAGTATATCTATCTACAGATTTCCACTAAGCATCATTATTTCTGACGGTAAGCAAAGTGCATGCGGAAAGAAATTGTGTTCATACAAAGATAATTAAGACAAGGAAATTGTATCACTGTAACTTTTAAAGCACTCTCGTACTTGCCTTCTCTCACTCCCTCCCTCCCTCCCGTTCACTGTCATATTTTGTACAGCTCCATCGAATTGTCCTCACAAATTTTGGTAGAGTCTGGGAAATAATTGTGTGGACAAAATTTTTTGTGAATGAAGCCATAAAAAAAGCTTATGCCTTATTTACTCTTGAGTAACTATAATGAATTGCTCCATATGTTAATATTGTGAGAGGAAATTGAAGCTTCTGATTGAAATCATAGAACACAAGATATACTTAATTGGATATCTGTCGAAATTCTCCGTTGTGTTAGTAGTTTTTTATTTTACGTTGTGCTATTTTTGCCATCTTCCTAGCTACACCTGTGCCTTATATATATATATATATATGTGTGTGTGTGTGTGTTTGAGCAGATTTTCGTAAATCAAATATTAGAAATTAAATTTTTACCGTAAGTAATATTTGTTTTAAACATATTTTTAACATTTTTATTAAAATCTCATCTTATTAATAACTTTAGAGGTCCTTTCATTGTGACTAAATAAAGTTCAAGAGAATTGCATAACATAATGGGAAAGGAAAGGAAAACCATATATGAAAGAGAAATTCGCATGCAGCTAAAGACGTTACAAGAAGCAGAAAATATGCGTGTGTTGTTACAAGAGACCAACCCTTTGATCTGGCAGTCCTAGTGTAACTGGCTGAGAACTACATCGAGAAGGAAACATGATTCTCTCATTTTGTTACACAAAGTATCAGAAGTTTAATTGTACTTGAGATTGCACAAGCGATGAAGCATTTGCATGTTCCTCTTGAGAACAGTGGCTTTGGTCCCAGACAGGCCATCGCCTTATACCTGACAACCTGACCAAGACATTGCATGATCATTGAGTACGATGTGGTTGCAGCTTTCAATAGGAAGAGAGCCCATACGATGGAGGCGATAATGCCTAGCAATGAAACTAGGATTATAAGAAGCAGCACAGGAACAAGAAATCCTAGGAGTGGGCCAAAGGTTGTGATGATGGCGAGGTAAGGATAATCATTTTGAAGTGTAAATTCTGCAATCAAACTCAGAGCATAGACGTATAGGATCACGCAAGTGGCAGCCATGATGGTAGCATGGTCATCAAATGGAGATTTCGTCCTGGACTGGTATTCAAGTCCAAGATTCACATAGGGCTAGTTTGGAAGCCGTTACAAAATATATGTTTTGTTCAAATACTCACATTTTTACAAAAAAATATTTTCTTGTGAAATTACATACTTTATCTCATAATAAATTTTCTCTTTTTTCTTTTTTTTATTTCCATTTCCTCTTTCCCACGTACTTTTTACCTCTGTAAAAGATATTCTCACCGTAACTTCCCAAACAAAATAACCTTTTGAAAACCTAGGTTTTGCTTGGAATCCATAAAATCTATTCACCAAAAATCTATTTTCTAAAACCTAAGTTTTGCCTCGAGCTCCGTAAAAACTATTTTCCACCAAACTTCTAAACAAGCTCTTAATGTAGTTATCAAAAACATAATGGCCGTGTGGAGTTCCTTCCTGTGTAAACAAATGAATGAACCGATATTTTCACCAAAAAATGGTAAAAACTTTATGACATAAATTTTGAAATACTTATAATTAGATTATATATTAATTTATAATTAAGATAAATTAATTTAAAAAATGGTAAATGTACCAGCTAATTAGCTTTCTTAATTTCTTCAAAAAAATTAGAGAAACAATATAGAGGCAGAATGGGCATGACATCGTGGAGGCCATTTTTTCTTGTAAAAAAATTATGTATACCACCTATGCAGTACCGATCAGAAGAAGTAAAAAAGCATCGGGTGAAACCATATATCGAATATACTCACTTTAAGAAAAAAATTATAAAAGTATATAAAAGAGAAATGAAATAGTAGGGCTCTCAAAGCCTAAACCCCATGCTTTTCTCCATGAACACACAGAAATGGTGATCAGAGAATTTATTTTGTCATGGACCCACCACCACACATAATCTTTGTTCTTGTTTTATTCTTAAACTTTTGTTTTCCCTATAACTTCGATCATAGGGATCGATTTCCAGTCCCATGGCTTCATAATAATTCTATAAAGCTTCAGTAGAATTTGAAGGAGGCATGTGGCAGGTCAAGTTTAGTGAGAAATAAAATGGGAAGGAGGCATGTGGCATCCATCCATCCATCCAATCCCATTATTATAATATAAAAGATGAGATGGGATAAGGGGGGACCAAATAGTTGAAATACTTTAAAACAGCCGAAAAAAGAGGGGATGCATGGATGGTGGGCGCATGATTTAACGAGGAAGAAGTCGGAGGAGGAGGGTTTAAAATAAGAGTGGGGAGACGGAGGGAAGAAGGAGAGTGCTGACGCATATAATGTGAACGCAGCTTTAAGCCGCATGGTCAACACACCAATGCGCCTGCGGGGGCCCCCCACCGCTTCCATTGTCCACCGTGAGATACACTCCACATTCCCAATCCGCATCATCATCAACTTCCCGTGACCAGTGCTCGTATGGAACAACAGTATTCTCATCATTCATTCACTCACTGTTGAAACATAATTTTAATTTGGGCTTTTCATGCCTACTGTCACTTGAATCTTAAACGGGCCTGAGTCATTTGCATTATTTTTTTGTGAACAAATTTTAGAAGAAGCATAGGCTCACCCACAATCCAAGGGCATAGCACTTAACTCATGATCCATTGGGTATGTCTATGTGAATACTGGAGTAAGCCAAGCAAGCCCTTTGGTCTGAACACACAGGTATGTCAACCCAGTTTCACTAAGCTACGAAGATGTCTCACCAAGTGCCGCAACTGGAGTTACAACTAAGTGGCCTTCTCTAGGATCGAACCCTCTCCTTTTTAGGTGAAAGTAATAACCCAAGCTCTTTGCCAGTTGAATCCACAGACGATGGGTGTCATTTGCATTTATTTAACACAGTTGATTTCTCATTTGCTTCATAGCCATCGCTTCCTTCCTCATCAGATGGAAAAATAAAATCATAGGGCTAATTAAGCAAAAATAGAGACTCAGCAAATAGCAGAAACGACTAAGTTGAAATTCATAAAAATTATGGGAATAATAGAGATGAAGTCATCTTAACCAGACTCATTTAATCAGATTATATTCAGCTTCAGTTAAAATATTTAAATATATAAATTATATAATGAAATTTAATTTATACTATTTAAATAATCCAGATGAATATAAACACATTTATTTATATTTTCAATTGACTTAGTCAAATGAGAGGTTAACAGAATGTCTCAACTGATAGTGATAGTAGACATGTTGAGTTCTCAAAATGTCTTTAACCCACTTATATAAATGGGAGGCCATCCCATTGGTTTTTGGGAAATTTATTGGGAGGTCCCAAATAAGGAACTTATTTAATGAATGGTCCCAATTTTGAAAATATTTATCAAAAGGTCCCATTTGCAACATGAGGTGTTGTCAATACAGCACATGATATTGTCAATGTGTCCTCCTCATATAGTCAATGGGACCTTTTGATAAATATTTTTAAAATTGGGACCATTCATTAAATAAGTTCCTTATTTGGATCTCCCAATAAATTTCTCTTGGTTTTTTTCACTCCATTTGTTGAGTTTTCCAGCTACACTCTTCTTTCTTTTATATTCTTTCTTATGTGGTGCTCTTTTATACCACCCGTTTGGACTTCAAAATTTTCTAGTGGTCCAAACCAGCAATGGGTTATTAATATATTGTTAATTATTATTACTGATCAAATATGTATTATTCTAAAGTTAATAAGGATGCTAACTAAATTAATGCGGCACAAATACAAAGTTAATGAAGACTCCTTAAATCAATAAAAGACAAGAAACCAGTCAATAGCGTTTCACTGGGCTTCTTCACAACTGAGACACGTCTCCTTGGGGCGACTTGCACCAAGTCAATGTGACTTGGATCCAATTTCTTGGATCGCCATTTCTCAAATAGATATTTGAGATATGCCCAGGAAATAACAATCCGAAAATTCTTATCGTTTTTTAAAATTAAATGATAACTTTTTTTATCTTTATCGAAGATGTTATACCCCGGTTTTATGTCAGACAAAAGAATGACTTTAATTATAGTCATTGGAGGGGGAGGAATATATTTTGTAAATTTGATAATAATGATTCATTTGTGTGAGTTGCATGGTACGTGGTAAAGGGTGACGAATGAAGGGGAGAAGGCCATCAAAGTAAAAGATGTCCAGAAAGCATCTATCTAGCAAGGCTTCAGACGACAATATTCCAGATTTGGCTTCGAACAACAATAAAAAGTTATCCTTCTTCCAGAAGCAAGAATAATAAAAAGGAGTATGATTATTAAGTCCAAACACCAAACCGTACCATCCACAAAAAGTATTAATGCAACTTTGTGTGTGTGTGTGTGTATCCATTTTCACTCTGCATATTCAAGCTCTTTTGCATTCTTTCATAATACCATATACAGTTAATTTTATGATTACCTTACAATTACTGTTAAATATATACTAGGCTAAAGTATATTTTTAATCCTTTATATTTGTGTCAGGTTTCATTTTAGTCCTTTAAATTTAAAAAGTTCGCTTTCAGTCCCTAAAACTTAATGTTATTAGTCTCTCTTAAAGGAAATTGCTGATTCAATAAATTTAATTGATAAATGTGCAATAAAACGTTGACAAAGCATACTCACATTTTAATGTTAATTTAATAACATAATAAATTTGATATTTTAAATTGTGTAGAATAAAAAAGGATTTAAAATAACGGCGTTGAGTTTGATGAGTAAGCAATTTCCAGTCAGAGAGACTAACGGTATTAAGTTTGAGGGACTAAAAATGCATTTTTTAAACTTAAAGAACTAAAGTGAAACTTGACGCAAACATAAAGGAATAAAATTATGTTTTAGGCGTAGTTAATATTTATTAGGGATCTCGGTTATGAGTGAAAGTTGCTTTAGCATTCACACACCCACACGCAGAGCAATATGTTTTTTCGTTTGACATATGCCGTTAACTACACGGCTTCTTGTTCTTTCTTGTCCATCTTTAAATGGCAGAGGCTTATTCTGTAATAATATTATCATAATATTAAATATAATCAAACTATACAATCATAAACTATTCACATTTTCACAGCGTAAATCTCAACCGTTCAAAGTTAATACAATGGTAGAGAGGAAAGTTTGTGTAGAGATTCCTCTCTTTAGCAAAACCTCGACGATGAGGGCACGAAAGGTGGTTGGGGTAGGGTTTGTGTGTTGCTCATTAATTAATTATGGGGAACTTTTAATTACTTATGGCTCGTTTGATACGTTGGAATTGATTTTGGTAGAAATGAAGATGGAGATAGAGATGGATATGGAAATGGAAATGAGGATGGAGATGGATATAAATATGGAAAAAATGAGGGATCAAAAAATCAATTCCATGAAATTGAATACAATTCTATGTGTTACATCATGAAAATCATTTCTAATTATTTTAAATTCCATTTCCATTTTCAATTCCACCTCCCAATTTCACCACACCAAATATAAGAAATGAATTTCATCCCCCGATTCCACTATACCAAACATGTCATTACTTTATAGTGTTATGTAAATTTTCTGCTATGTATGGCACTTCAATGCATACATGCCTAAATCCGTCTAGATGTGGGTTTTCTTTACAATACATCTAAAACGTTTATTTTTTATCCTTTTATTTTTCCTTAAATTATCACAATATATAAAATGATATGTATAAATATGTAATATTTAATAAGACTTATACATTTTTAAATTATTCTCTACCAAAACTTACTTATCAAACATTTATCCAGACAACTTTTCTTTCTCACAAATTGAGGTGAGAGTGCAAGTTTGAGACACAGACAAAGAATAAGAAAATTGCAATGGGTGAATGAGGGATTGAACTTACCCACGATCTAAATGTAGGGTGAAATCTCCACCCTCCTAGATCATATAAATGTTGATGTTGATTTAAACACAGGTGTGATTTAAACATCTTAGCAATTGGTTATTATTCAAGCTCTTTTGCATTCTTTCATAATACCATATACAGTTAATTTTATGATTACCTTACAATTATCGATAATTACTAATCCTTTTGGCTCATTGCTGAAGACGTCCTTTGTAATATTCCAAATTTTGTAATCAGAAATAAAGGCCAAACTGATGAATTACGAAAGGGTTTAATACCCATAGAAAAAGAAAATGCCTAAATAAGAAAGAGGATAATCGACTAAGTCCTAGCCTTGAGAATTTCAAGTAAGAATGACCTAAGGGCAAAACGGTCATTTGGCCAAATGACAAAAGTAAAATGGTCATCTTGAGTAATAAGGCATAGGGAACAAAATGTCATCAAATAATAAGGACATTTTGGTAATTTGGTCAAAAGTTAACAAAAAAGTCAAAGTTGACTCAAAAAGTCAAAGTCAACTCAAAAGTCAAAGTTGACCAAAAAGTCAAAGTCAACCAAAATGTCAAAAGTCAACCAAGGGTAAGGTTGAAATTAAGAAAGAGTAGAAAAAGTAATGGCATTTTGGTAATTACGAGGAAAATGAGCCAAGTAGTGGCATTTTCGTAAATACGTGGTAAATAAAGGATTTCGGAGTTAAGAACAACTGAGAAATAATTATTTGAGGTAGCAGAAGTCCTCAAATGCCGGGGACCCGAACTAAGAAAAGTTTAGTTGGGTTATAAAGTAATTAATAAAATTATTACCCGGTATCCGATGCGGGCAGTTTCGCTGAACGGAGAACAGCAGTGCCCGAAAAGCCC
>JANTPZ010144923.1:11852-22219 GCA_025593235.1 Vachellia pachyceras | reverse complement strand
CATGACCTCTTCACCTCCTGAGCCTTCGTCTGTATGTCTTGCCCTACTTCCTTCGTCTTCTGCCCCACCTGCCCCGCCATGTCCGCCATGCGCCGCTTCGCTGAGTCCAGCTGCTCGGGTATCGTCCCCTGCGTCTGCCTTATGTAATTCATCACCCACGAGAACGACGACAGTGCAGTCAAAGCACAAGCTCCCGACGTCAAGAACCCTGCCACCGCCAGCCCAATCACCATGGTGGCCGGCACCAGAACGGGGCTAAAGAGGACAAAGAGCGGCACGGTCACTACCAGTCCCAGGAGTGTTCCCATGAGCGTGAACCCGGCGAGCATGAGAAGTGTGCCACCGATGGGAACGCCAGCGAGGATGGCAATCATCTGAGAGGTGGACGGACCTCTCTCCGGGAAGAGGGCGCTCTTAACACCGCCCTCGTAACGGTATTGGGGGTTGAGACCTCCTTCGTAACGAGTGGTAACGCCGGCTTCATGACGGGTTGTTGGGTGGACATGGATTTGGGTGGAACGATCCGACATGGTCGTGCGTGGATAGTTGAGAAGGGAGAAAGAGAATGCAGAGTTTCAGAAAGGTTAAGTATGAGGTGAACGAATGAAGGAGAGGGTGAGTTTTCTTATAATGGAAGGTGGGAGGAGCAGAAGGGTGACACGTATATGCGAGAAGTGGTGAGTAAGAGGGTCTGCATGAGGAACAAGTTTCAGTGTGGGTATGGTTAGGATTCGAAAAATGACTGAATGATTAATTAAATAATGGAAAAAATGGAAACTTTCCAGTTTCCAATGGCTTTTTGCGAATAAGAGCGGAGAGATAGGAAGATTTTGCCACATTCATACTGCTCTTCTGCAATATTGCTGTGTTGTGCACATTACATGCATACAGCTGCAATATTTATATACGTCTTCTTATTGTACTCTCAGACAGCCTCCTCTCTCTTTATGTTCTTGTATCACTGGCCTGTTCATGAAGTTGTTTTGTTTATTCACCAGATCCCGAGAGAAGATAATACAAATAAGAATGTCAAATACTCACAGAATCTAAAAATCTCAATGCCTGAATATCCAAAATCATCAATTCGGCGTACATATACTAAAATGGAATTTGCAAGTGCTGTTAAGTGACTAGAATAATACCCTTGACTTTCAGGTGATTTACAACTTCTTGTTTAAACAATTCACTACAATATTGCATTGGCTATTTCCCATGGCATTTTCGTTATCAACAACTTCTTTTAGATTCTATACTTGAAAAAAAACTTCTTTTCAACGGTGCATGCAAGTTAAGACAAAACAATTTTGAAATCCATAAAAATATATTAAAATCCATAAAAACCATCTTGAAATCCGTAAATTCTTCTCGGATTCCGTAAACTTATTTCTTCCAACGAATTCCCAAAAACACACTCTCACTGTTAGGTGATTTACATCTTTTGTTTATCAATCCACTGCAATGCATTGTTTATTTACCATAGTGTTTTTTTTTTTTAAAAAAAAGGCAAGAATAAGGGGTGTATAGGTTATTTGAGAGCTTTTTTGTAAATTACATTTTGTATGTGTTAAATTGACGTTTGTGATATTCAGGATGCTGAATTGGAGCTTTAATATTTTCAGGGTAATTTTATTCGAATTTTCCCTGTTTTTTTTTGTATAAACCATCCGATATCCTGGGGTATCCTGAGTTCATTGCCCGCCCCAGACTAATCTGGACCCCCGCGAGGAGACCTTGCGATGGTAACGAGGTACCAATGGGACAACCTCTTTGAGGTTGCGTTAATTATTGCGGCTGTCACTCCCCAGGGTTCGAACCCTCACCCTGAGGAATGCTGGTAGTAGCCCTTACCAACTCTACCAAGCGCCCATTGGTCGAATTTTCCCTGTTCTCAATCGAAATTATGAAATTGTAACACAGAAACAGTGGGACCCTTTTCCCCTGGTTTGGGTCTCATCTACGGTGGATTGGATTTGAGGGCCCAGACAAGTAAGAACGCAACAAACTCTTATAGCGTTGAGGAAATTTTTTTTGTAACCTCAGCTTGACAAAAATCCGAATTAAATGGGCTTTTTTGTTTATATACTTCTATGAATCCAACCCAACTAAGACCAAAAATCATTATTCAAAACTGACCCAAAAATTGCTGGTTAGACGTCACAGTTGCAAGACTGGATTCTTGTTGAATTTAACGAAAAGAGTTAATTCCTGGTATCGTTATAAATTAAAATTAAAAACCTCATTAAAAAATATACTTATATTTAATATTTAACAATTCTTTAGAAGTGATCATTTAGAAGAACAAAGAAAAAAAGTTGAGACCCGGAACAATGGTGCACAGAGGGCAGAGAGGTACACAACATATCACCAAAAATAATCATGCTTACGAATGCATGTACGCAATACTACTGTAGTCCTTTATTCCCGGAGCCTAGCCTAAATGCAAGTTTAAACATCCCATGACAGACCTAATAGGTCCCCAAGTAATGTCAACAAAATTATAGGTGTGTTTGGAAAAGCTTCTCAACACTCTAAAAGCACGTTCAACGGTGTTTCTCCATAAAATGAGACAATCTCGTTCGTAAATTTATCTCGTAAATGGTAAAAATACTTCCATTTATTTACCAAACGGACTCATATGTCTTTTTTTCTCAAAAGGAGTGTTAAACTTTAAAACTATTAAAATTAAATTTAAGGGTTAAAGGGCAAATCTGCCCAGAAAACTTTCTCCCATAAGCAGTATTACTCTAAAATATTTTTAAGAATAATATTGTCATAAAAGTTTTAAAATTAAACAATATTATCTCATGCATTTTAAAAAATTAACTTTGATCGTTAAAATTTGACATTTACTATTAACATCTTTAACAATAAAAAGGTAATATTGCTCTATCTTATAATTTATAGAATAACATTACTTCTAAAAATAACTTTTTTTGGGTAATATAGCTTCTAATAAAAAATTGTTTATAATGAATTAAAAATAAAGAAACGATTCTGAACTTTTATGAATAGATTGGGGGAGGTGAGTGGTAAAACATGGGGGAGTGTGAATAATGTAGCAGCACGGTGTCAGGATGTGGATCAGAGAATGGGACCCTTGAAAACAAAGAATCAATCATAGGACTCACAGTGGGATCCCAAGGAGTAAAGAAAGTCGGCATGCATGCTCCACCCAAAAAAAAATGCCAACAAAATAATAGAGAATAAATTATCAGCAGCGTCACAACAAAAATTAAAAAATATATATATATAAAAAGTGAAATTTACCATTAGATCCTAACATGAGAATTAATGAATAAAATGTTCTAAATATTTATAAAATTACCATCATATTCTAGCAATAACTGATCTGATTGTCATTAATAACTTCATCAACGCTCAATAACAATTAGATCGATTGGAAGTTATAGTAATTTTATTAATATTTAATATTTTTTTAAAAAAAAAGATAATGTAAGAATAATAAACCTACGCCTATCTCAAGTCTACTAGGTACATGGATGAACGAATGAATGAGGAGCTTTTTACGATAAGGCGGGGCATGTGCTCGCGGCCTTACCTCCGGGCTTTAATTCTGTGTGGGTGTCTCGTCAATCACTCACAACTCCTTACCCATTAATTACCTTCTTCCTTGGGCGGTTCGTGGGGTCCACTTCCTTCGTCCTTTTCTACCCCTCTTTTCCCTCACACACGTCATCATCACTCGCGCATGTGAGGGGTATAAATTTATGGTCATAATTACGCTCTCATTTGTCATCGGAATTTGTGGGAAGTGGAAGTTGAATCTTTGACTTGGATTAAGTAGATGACTCGGATTTAATATTTTATAAAACTCTTATTGTAATATTTTATCGATTATTTTTTATTTTTTGTGCTTCAGTCATGAAACCATGCATATCATTTTTTTTAGCAGTTTAAATTCATTTATTAATGTTTATAATATTTTCTAACAAAATTAAATCTCAACTTTCCATTATTTCAATATAATAGGTGGATATAAGATCATAAGAATGGATTGTATCACAAAAAAAGATCATGAGAATGGAATGATAAAGCAAAAGGAAGGGAAATCCAACCTAGTGTGTGTTTGGGAATTTCGTTGGGAGAAATAAGTTTACAGATTTCTAGATGTTTTCACAGATTTCAATATGATTTTTATAAATTTTGAGATGATTTTTATAGATTTTGAGATTGTTTTGTCTCGACTTACATGCACCGATGGAGAATGAAGTTCCCAAACAAACACATGTACTGTTGGCCCATGCTATTAAACGCCAATACTCATTGGGTCCGTTTGGTGAAGCGGTGGAGAAGTATTTTTACCATTTACGATGTAAATTTGTGAAGGAGATTATCTCATTTTGCGGAAAAGTATTGTTGAACGTGCTTTTTGGATATTGATAAGCTTTTCCCATCACACCCAATAATCATTTCCCTTCATTTTCATGCATCAACCCACTCAAAATACCTCCATATTCAACGAAGATATTTCAATTTCGATCATTTTTATTCCATAAATATCTACCATAATATTGTAATGAGTTACGGAGAGGAATAATTAAAAAATTGTGAACTATGGTATTCACAAAAAAATGATAATTTAAATATTTTCTTTGGGTCAACGACGGATGACATGGCACATTGACGAAAGCATGCAGATGTTTATACTTATTTTGATGATTTTATGATAAGTAATTAATATTCAATTTTTAGACTTGAGTGATATCTAAAGAATTCGTCTTTTTGGGTGGGGTGGGGTGGGGTGGGGTGGGGTGGGGTTGGGTAGATGTAAAGTTTGTTGGGAATAATGTTTCCAATAGCCAAACGCATGTTCAGCAGTATTTTTTTTTTAAATGAGATATTCTCCTCCACATATTTATGTCGACTTGCATAAAAGTACTTTTCTACCGCGTTTCCAAATAGATTATAAAGAGCATAAGCCTAATGTACATGCATATTCTACATTCGTAACATTGTTTGACTAGATAAAATTCAAGCGTTGTTGGATATAATTATAATACTTTTTTTCTCTAAAGATTTTTTTGTGAAATTTAGTCTGAGATCCCAAGTCATGTTGTCAACAATAGTGTATGGTGTTGTTATTTTCAGCACACGGTATTATCATTATCATCGCACATGGCGTTGTCAACACCAGCGCATGCTGTTGTCGATATAAGGACCTTACAATAAATATTTTCATCCACGAGACCTTGTCGTAAATAAATTTTTTATTTGGAACTTCATAATAAATTTTTCATTTTTTCATTTATGCAATTTGAAATTACATGCTCTTATTTGTTATTGGAATTTGTGCAAATTGGGAATTGAATTTTTTATTTGGGTTAAGTAGATGTTCAAATTTAATATTTTATAAAACTTTTATTCTATTATTTCATTAATTAATTTTTTTCTATTATTTGCGCTTTAGTCATGAAAACATGCCTATCAATTTTTAACTGTTTAATTTTATTTATATTGATAAAAATAACTTTTTAAAATATTAAATTTGAACCGTCTTTTATTTTAATTTAAGGGCGAATATGAAGGTAGGAGAAGGGAGGAAAAAGGTGCATGGACAGAAACCCAACCCAAACTGCTCTTGGTCAATGAGCTTGTTTGGCGGAGTGTTTGGAAAAGCTAAATGCATATTTAACAATATTTTTCCCTAAATCTAGATAATTCCCTTCATGTATTTATTTCAACTTACGTAAAAGTACTTTTCTACCGCGGTCTTAAACGGGCACAGTACCATTAATTATCCCCCACTTTCCCTGCCCCTTCTACGCTGTCAAAATACCTACATACACACTGAAATATATTGTGTTATTTACGTTAAAAATATTTCAAATATCTTTTTTAAACCTCTTACATATCTATTATAATATTATAGTGAGTTAGGAAGAGGGAAATAAGCAAGAGAAATTCATGGAATATAATATTCACAAAAATATTTGCACTGGAAAGAGTGGGGATGGTGTGTCACTGAGTATGTAATTATTTATACTCATTTTGATGATTTTATATGATCATTAATTAATGTTCAAATCTTAGATTCAAGTGATATCTAAAGCCTCCTTCTTTTCGGGAAAACAAAGTGTAGAAACTAGTTAGATATAAGGCGTGTGAGCCTAATTTACATGCCTGTTTCACATACTAATCGTTATCTGATTATACCCTGATCAGATTCAAGTATTACCGAACATAATTGGGAGTACTTCTTCCTTTAAAGATGTTTTTGGCATTCATACAAATTTAAATAACCAGAACTCCGTTCAAGCTCAGCTCAACCTCCTAAAACATACAGACAACAATATAATACACAGACGTACCAGAGAAGGAAGGAGGGAGAAGAAAGTGCGGCGTTATATGCGCATCTTGCTCATAACTTGTCTATAAATACACACACACTATGCTCTAGGTCTAGTCTTAGATCACATGGGTGAACAGGCCAATATCCCTTTTTCATCAGTAATAATAACCCCTCGTGCATTTCCACGAATCATAATCACTAGATGCTGTCACCAAGAGACATGACAATCGCAAATGTTTTTGTTAAAGCAATCCTCTTGAAACACAAAATCCAACGAATGATTTTTTGTTGTGTTATATAAAATATAATACAAAGATGCAGATCATCAGAAAAAGTTAATTTTTTTTTTTTTGCCCTCATCAGAAGAGTTAATTAGAACAAGCCAACAAGCACAGCACTGCTCTTTAATTTCTTTGACCAGCTCCACAGTCATTCAAGTGTGGCCTGCGTGTGTGTGTATAGAATTGGGATGTTGGAGACACCCACCTTTCAATTGTTCACGTTGTACTGCTGTTATAGAAAGTTTGTGACTTCAGCTTCATTCTCCTGTGTTGTATTGTAGTCATTATTAATTGTCTACATAAAATATTGCAATAATTAAATTTTGTACGCGTTACCCATTGAATATACATGTATCACACGGTATATACATGTATATATTACATATAACCAAGCGATCCATAATCAACCAGTTATATATATATATATATAAAAGATCCTGATCAGAACTTGCAACTTAATATATATTACAGGGCCTCATGAATATGGTATACCCATAAGTTGCACTATATATACATATAATTAATGCCTTGATGGGGTTTTTATTATTTTTAAGCTTGCAAAGACAAAGCTTGTCAGCTAAACTGATGAGACACTCCACAATGTGCCATATATATATAAAAGAGGGCTGCTACACAACAATAAAGATAACAGTGATTACAATATTTATGTACATGATAATAACATATACCTTCACCTTCATGATCCCATATACAAACACCCCAATATCAATTCATTTGAAGTTTTGAACATACAAAAAAAGTAGAGAATATATAATAATTCACAAAGGCAAGATTCAATTAAGAAATTACTACGTGTTGATTAATTGCCCCCACACTCCTCAATGATGACGAATATATAGTAATGATTAAGGAATAATGCAGGAAAAAACCCTCTTTTCAAACTTTAGTCACTTGCAAATAACATTTTTATACTTTCAAAATCAGGAAATAAATTCACTAATTTTTACTCTTTAGGCCCATGACGATCAGCAGTCGTCGTCTTTGACTCTTCTATATATCTAGATATAGAAGCACATGGCATGGGGAACAAAGGCTAATCTAAGGTTGCCACATCGATTCCAAGACACGTTTTTGAAAAAATGAAAGATTGATGAAACGTACTGATCAATGATCACTCACACGCAATGTGAAATAATAAAACCGGGAACTTACTTCAATGATTTTAAAAATTCGAAAAGTTATTTGCAAGTGACTTAAAACTTGAAATAAAGGGTGTTTATTCTGCAATATATATTAATGATTATTTAACCCTAGTAATTATTCCAAGGAGAAGGATAATAATAGTCAGAAGGCGATTGACCAAGAGACGTAGTTAAACCACCTGCTTGATCATTTCTTGCAGAAGCTTGAGCTGAAGTAGGAAAGTCATTATCATTATTGCAGGTATAACGAATCAAATCAGCATTAGTAGCATCAAGTTCTTTCTGAAGCCTAATCACTTGCCTCTGGAGAACAGAAATGGCTCCTACACAGCCATACACAGGATCTTTAATCCTCGCTTCAGCTTCATAAGCCAGAGAGTTCACAGCATCTTCTCTCTGGTGTGGCTGCACCTCGTTTAGCAGCTTGCTTACGTTGCTGGCTCCAAATATCTTGTGAACATTTGCAAACTTTTGAGGTTCCTCTGGTGGGAAATATGGCGCGAATATGCAGTCTGGCATGCATTTCCTTCTCAGAAACTTGCACGCAGCACATGGTGAATTTGAGTAGCTTGAAGAAGAAGCCATTGGATTAACTGTATACTCGTATATATATCTCTGCACTGTGTGTGTATATATATAACAATTCATTACAAAACTCATTCTTCAGTCATATTATATGAGTCATACAGGTTAATTGGGAGACAAAAAGTTCATTAGATTCATAGTATATATGAACTGATTAGCTATATATATAGAGGACATACTTATATTAAGGACGAAATGGAGTATATACAGTCAAAGATATGTATATATAAAGTGTTAGATTTCAAGCACCAAGAGAATTAGGGTTGGGGAGACAGAAAAACTTTATATTACTTGCATTACCAGACACTTGCTGCTTCTTTTCAAAACTTTTTTTTTTCACTTTGTGTGCATACCTATGCAGCGACTTTATTATTCCTAAGTCCGTGTGTGCTGTGTACTATTCATTGATTCTCAGAGTATTCCCCAGAATCATTGTTTGGTTCTGTCTTTGTTGTTCTGGAGAGAAAGCGAGAGAGATAAGAACTTAAAAATAAAAAGGAAAAATATTATTCGAGCCGATCTATCGGACAGACTTTTCTGCTTTCTCACTTTGGGATTTATCATCACTACCTCTCACTTGTTATACCTCCTAGCTAGCTAGTTATACCACATTAGCCTTGGTTGGCCAACTTAGTTATGTGTATATACCTCACGTTAATTAATGGAATGACATATACAGATATATCTGCGTGTTTTTTAAAATTTCGACTTCTTCGACTTGAATTAATGCTATAAAACCATTAACCCAGCCGGTTTCCGTACCCTTTAGATTAGATTAAAGAACAGAAACCCAGAATCAAAGCTTCAATCAAATACCATCCAGTTGATTACGAGAATTGAACTGCAATATATAACAGAAATAATATTGAAAGAAACACACATAAACATAATGAATCAAAAGTGTGTGTGTGTACCTTTCTTAGGTTTATAATTTGAACAAGGTAGCTAGCAGGATACTGTAAATTGATTATATGCCTTGTTTGTTGCCCCTTGGATGCTGGCTCTAGGTAGGTAGCTACCTAGCAAGATGGATCTAAGAGATTTAATGATCAAGTGTGTCTGATCGAAGCGAATATACAGAGAGCTAGAAAGAGACGACGACGAGTGTTGTTGAAGAATTATTAGTAGTTGATGATGATGTGAGAGGTTGTGAGGAGGAGGAAAAAACCCTAGTTAGTTGGAAGACAAGATGAGAGAAACCCGCAAATACAGTGACATTAGATGATGAGAGGCATCAAAGTGTTTTTGGGGAGGCAAAGAGCATATTTTCATATTTGAGAGAAGAAGGGGAAAAGAAAGCTAAAGACAAGTGCCATAAATGGGCTGTGTAAAAAAAGATGACTAAGACTCAACCTTTTATAATAATATCAAACACTGTACACCAACGTTGCCCAAAAACACACCTTGTTTAATTTGTATTATTCCGTCCACTCATATACAGACTTAACATGCGTATATGTTTATTATTAGTTATCTTATTGTGTGTATTCGAATACAAAACAAACCTTTTAATTTTAATTTCCACCAACCTAAATAGTTTTGTCTGTGTGTGTGTTGCTTTCTCCACATTACCCGTTAGTGATCGATCTCCAACTATATATATATATATTTACTTCTCATCGTCAACTAGTTCTTTTAATAGTTTGTGATTGTATGATACTAATCACCAAGTGTTTGATTATATACGAAAGAGATATTCACTTATAGGTACTGTTGAGGTCGTTGTGTGCGTGCGTGTAGCTATGGAAAAAAGAAAAAAAGCAAATAATTGAGCAAGAAGATAGGTACTTTTGCTGTACATCACGGCTACTGTGGATCGATGTGTGTGTTTCTGTGAGTGCTATATTTTATAGAATTATTTGAGCCTAGCTAATGAAAATAGCAAGGTTCAAAAAACCGGACCGGACAACGAACCGGCCGAGATACTGGGTCAAGGGTCAGAGGTTGAACCGGGGTCGAATCGGGGGTTAACCCGGGGGTTGACCCGGCTATATAAAATATTACAAATTAATTTGTAATAACAATCTA
>JANTPZ010144923.1:0-11832 GCA_025593235.1 Vachellia pachyceras | reverse complement strand
TATATATATATATATTTACTTCTCATCGTCAACTAGTTCTTTTAATAGTTTGTGATTGTATGATACTAATCACCAAGTGTTTGATTATATACGAAAGAGATATTCACTTATAGGTACTGTTGAGGTCGTTGTGTGCGTGCGTGTAGCTATGGAAAAAAGAAAAAAAGCAAATAATTGAGCAAGAAGATAGGTACTTTTGCTGCACAGCACGGCTACTGTGGATCGATGTGTGTGTTTCTGTGAGTGCTATATTTTATAGAATTATTTGAACCTAGCTAATGAAAATAGGGTAACGTTCCCGCACAGAAGTAGTACTCACAATGAACAATGAACATATACATTAAAAAGCCTCTTTAACATATTCTTCCACTGTACATACACACTTTTCTTCTTACTGTGCAAAACGTGAAGTCATAGTTCTTCACACCAGCATATATAAATTAGAACATAGGCAAACAAGGACTGGTGATGGAAACCCAAACAAACATGAGATTCCAAGAAATTTAAGAAAAAAGGTGTTATTTTTTATTGCCCCAAGAAAAAAGGTGTTATTATATGTATATATATGAGACAGCACACAGCATGTGTGTGTGTACTTAATAATAATCAGGTTCTTTCCCCTGGAGCGATCCCTCTTTTTGTAGGACACACAGCATAGGGTGAGAGGACTGGTTCCAATTAAAGATTTGATATGATGAGATCAAAGCAAATCTCTGTAGCTCTGAAGATTAATGAAGCTGCAATGCACATAACTGTTATACTCTCTCAATTATTGGCTTCCATCATCAAACATTATTCCACGAACCAGACCTTCATTAATTATGCCTTTGATTTGAGTACATATAATATGCACCATTCTATTAAAGTTTTCGAGATTATATTATTTAAAAAAAAAGATGACACAGAAAAGTTAAGATTATTAGTGTGCAAATGGATGCGACCTGATATATTTAGATTTTAGACAGATGATCTAAATTGTTAACATTTCTTTTTACTCCCCCCTTTAGCCCCCAAAAAAAAACCAAACAAAAAAAATAAACTATTAAACAGTGAAAGGTTTAAAAATTATGATATTTGATCTCGTATTCTTAACAGTAGTATCATAGATTAATATGCATGGTTTCAATAAAATCATATTAAAATATAGTTTTTATTCATTCCATTGTTGGTACTAAAGATACTCTAATTAAATGATCAATAGTAATTAATTATGGTCGTTTCATTTTATTAAATCTAAACATGCATGCATTTACTATTAGCTTCCATCATTGTGTGATCTCTTTATATAATCAAACAGATCCAATAATTCGAGCGAGGCTGAATCTAACAAACATACCCATAATAACTTTCTCCTTTCTCTTTCAATTAGAGGTTCAATTCGAGTAAATTTTAAGGCAAAAATAATTAACTAGCACATTTAAAAAGAGCAAATGGGCATGCCCAGTTTTGATTCTTGTGCTTATCGCTATCAGTTTGCTTATTTGGGATCAATTGGTAAAAAAAAATTTAAAGCAGCATGCTTTATTGCAACAATCCTTCAAAAGTATTCATATTATGCTTCTCTCTTTTCCCACTTTTCCATTCTTTTTCTTGTGGAAGGGGTTAGAAAATGACCCATAATATGACTTAACTCTGCCGAAAGGCCGAAAGGGCATTAACCAAGTTTATCCTGTTGCATAGAGAAGAAATTGATTTAAAAGATTTGATTCTTGATGGATTCGAGAGCTGTCTCACTTCAACTATACTGATATATATTAATAATCTCTAGTCACTGGTTAATTGTATTTTATACATATAATCTTCATTCGCATGGCTACATTCTGATTCATCCCTCAACTACACAATTCTTTTTAATTAACTTGTTTGTCACTTATTATTGATGCTGTTAGTTATATAAAAAAGCATATACATGTCGGAGTTTATATATAAATGATTGTGGAATTAAAACCCCTGTTAAATAACAGATACATGAATATACTTTTTCGAAACTATCATTTTTGGACTGTACCATCTCTCCCAGATTGGTCTCATATATTCATAGTTTGAGAGGAAAAACAGATTAAAAGTGCAAAAGGGATTCTCATTATATCCCAGTGGACTTGGTAGGTTCGCATGCCAAGACATTCAATGAATCTATTTAGCATCCATTTATTATTACGGCGCCAAAATATAATTCAAATATATGGTTAAGATTCTACGAGGTTCACACACACTACATAAATTTTGCGGCTTTGGCTTTTGAAGAAGTGGAGAGGTAGGATCAGGCCAATATATATACAAGAGACATTAAGAAAAGGAGATGAATCTAAAATAATCAAATGCCACACACACACATGCACTTAGTTTATTGGTGTTTCTCGAAAGGTATGATTAACAATAATGTGGGATGGCTAGCTTCTTCTTGCATGCCTGTCAGGATTATGCAAGCAAATGTTTAGTGGGTTGGATTAGAGGGATCATTCGAGAGAGAGAGAGAGAGAGAGAAAAGGTAAGAGAGTGGTTTCTCTCTCTTCTTTTTTTTTTTTTTTTGTGAACGAGGAATAAAATAAGTAATTGAATATGGCCTTAATGATTAGAGAGGCACAATTATTGGTTGATTTGAGAACTATTGATATATCACGCTTATTTGAATGCTTATTGAACTAAGTGTCACCTCAGTTGTGCATTTTCTTTGGCTAACTTGGTAATTGATTGATTTTTTTTTCCTTTAATGAAAACAAAGGTAGTGATGATCAAGTCTAATATTGTCAACCTATTTGTGTTAGTAAGCTCCATTCAAGTTACAGGATACTATTATTAACAAAGACATTTATATATATATATTTTAGAGATGAAATATAAATGTTTCTATACACTTTCAAAAACAAACTAATTTTACAATTTTTACTTTAAAAAAGAAATTTGTTTGAATTAACTCAACCTCAAAAAATGAAATATACTTTGCAAGAATTAAGTTCAAAAATCTAGCGTCTCGGCTTAAGTGATTTCATTAAGCCCAACTCAACTAATTTTTGCAAAAAAAAATTACTATTTAAATTCACAGCAGAAAAGTGCACCAAATTAAAAAAAGATTAATTCCTTATAATATAATGAGTTAAATCTTTATCGGAATAATGCATATTTTTAGTGACAATAATACCTCAAATAAATAATTACCCTTATTTAATAAAAAAATTAACATTAATAGATGGATATTTGTGTTTAGTAAAAAAATTACCTACTGTAAATCAATACTCAAAAAAATATCCTTAGTTTTATTGCCACTTGTGACACTGTTCCCATGCCATGGATCATTGCTCTCAACTTTATTCACAAATCATTCCTAGTTTCATGCCACGTCATCGCTAAAGGAGGCCCTGAGCAGGGTATTTGACGGTTGCTTCCTCTTTAGTGAATAACTTGTGCATTTTGTTTAGCTTGCTCCACAGTTTTTTCTCTAATGAAGCGCAAGTTCACCTGGCAAAACATTCACTATAGCCTTGATCAATTAAAAATGCTAAATCACCTTTCGTATAAACACATTTTGTCCTCTGAACAATGGTGCAATAAAGAAATCTCAGCATGATCTCCTCTAGTGAACTCTTTCATATGCTTTACATTTCAAATAGAAAAACCTGCGAAATTTTGAACAAATGCGTTAATATCTCATCCAAGTTTAATGTCACAAACTATAGTGCACGTTAAATAATGAAGTTCACTGATAGTTTAATAACCCATTTTTTTAACCGTACTACCAGCATATCTGCAAGGCATTAACAAAACAGCTCATTCGAACAATAAATTTAATTCCTTAACGTGTAATGTTCACCATAAAACTGTTATCAAATTCAAAGAGGAAAAAGAACCTTACCCAAATAGGCCATGAGCATTCAGACAATGTCAGCAGCTAAAATTGAAACAAAATCCTTCGTGGATGAGTTAATGTAAGACTGCAATTTTCACGAAGCTGCTAAAAAGTAATCTTTGATGGTTCTCTTTATAGAGGATGGTGGATTCAAAACAAAAGAGGGGCTCTTCGACGCAGATTCAGGGGTTTTTCCAGATGTTACAGTGAGATCAGACATGGATGAAAATTGATTCCTTTGGCCATCAGTTCTATGCATTTTAGGTGGTGTGATAGGCATGTCTTGGGCGATTTCGTCCGGTTTGTCCAAATGAAAAGCATTCTCAAGACCAGATTTGGAACTCCACTCTTCATCCTTCATTAAAAGCTTTCTGCATTCACTACTAGGCATTGCCATTATTCTCCTCCGGATGGAAGCTGGAGGTTTAGTGTTTGAGAAACAGCTGTTGTGATCCCAAATCCGAACCTAATATATGACATAGGGAAAACATTTAAAATGCTAAAGTATTTTGAAATAGCATTGGCCAAATGCATTTTTATACACTCCTGAACTTGAAGGGATCACAATGTGCAAGAATCTCTGGTTTTGTTCATGGATAGCTTAAAGTTGAAAAGTGTGTGTGTGTGTGTGTGTGTGTGTGAAATATTTTAGTGCTTACCGTGAAATCATCAGAGGAAGTTGCCAATTTACTATCCTCAGAATGGCACCTGAAAGGCAAAAGATAATAAATAACCCGGTATTCTCCGAAGGCAGAAGCAATGCTAAGTTCCAGCATTTACCAATCGACAGCAGTAACTTCCCCATCATGAGTTTTCAAAGTAATAGGTTCTTGAGGCTTGTTGACCTGAATTGAAACATTTCGGTTAAATCAAACTGATTCCAAGTTTCCGACCAATGTGAAGATAATAATAGCCTACCAAGAGTAAGAAGGTTAACCTGCCAAACATAGGCATTTCCATCACTTGAACCACTAACAATGTGAGATGCATCAGGACTAATTGCGGACTGCAATTGCAGGACCAAATATGAGTCAGTGTCAGGGCAGAAACTGAGAACATTAACTTAGGTTCAAAACTACAACGCTCACCTTCACAAAAAAAGACTCTATTCGACACCCAGAAAACGATCTCACAGGCCCCTTTTCAAGCTGAAGCATATTATACAAGTATATTCTGGAAGGAAGCCAGAAAAAACTTATTTTAATATTTTTGCATGTTCATTAAATTACATTATGAAAAGATGTCATGTAATCCATGTAGTTGACAACCCCACCTAGTGGGACAGAGGCTTTGTTATTGTTGTTCATTAAATTACATTTTAAATAATCAAGGGTGAAAAAATTGCTATCAAAGAAATACCTGTTATCCATGCAGGAAGCTGAAAGAAATACTCCACTTTGATCCTGGGACAAGCTAGATATGCCATGTAACCTTTCCTGAAACAATATTGTATTAACACTGTCAGTACTCTTATTTTAGCTTTACAACATCAATGTTAAAAATTTGCCAGACAATCAGCTTTTTCATATACCCAGGTGACTGTAAGCTACATGCATGGCTTATAAATTTTTCCACCAGATAACTACGTTTGAGCTTAGATCAAGTACACTACAATGAAATTACCATTAAGATCAACCACAGGCATGCATGAAAAGATCAGGTCATCCATAACCCATACTCAGCAATTTTTTTCAATGTATAAACCCAAAATGAGCCAATTCCTAGCATAGTTCAAACCAACCTTTTCTGATGTCTGAAGACGAGAGCATGTCTGTGTGACAGAACTTTTCAAGTTTCTGGTATCCCAGAACTTCACAACACTGAAATAAACAGCTCAAAAACGAAAACCAAGCATTCATTTATGAGCATCAGTATATAACAAGAAAATGCAACACAAACTTCAATGGATGCTTTCAACTAACCCATCCACCGCCCCAGCCGTAGCTATGGAGACTTGATCCTTGAGATAAAGAACTGATGTAATGCTCATGGAAGCAGCCTGGATAATAGTACTTGTTAGAAAAGTTCATATTGAAGAATGTATAGATTTTTATGCTATCAGCTGCAAACCTTGCCCCTTCTGACTCGTTTTGCTTGGGATGAGAGATGTGCTCCTTTGACTTCAGCAGTTGAACTGGTGCCGCAACCACAAGTAGAAATAATTTGAAGAAAAAGAAACGGAAATTACAACCAGAATAATTTTCAGAAGATATCAAAGACGACTCCTTTGAAATATGAAATTAAATATGAAATCAAAACTTACAATATGCAGGATTCCCCGCGCCTGCTTTTGGGTGTTGAGCTACATCTCAAATCCCAAAGATGAAAGGATCCATCTCTTGAACCAGAGACAACAATATCTATAAATTTAAAGAAGAAAAACCAACTGTGATATACATTTTCAAGGAGCAATTGATGATGCAGAGTTGTAGAAAAACAGTAAAGTTGATAACATGATGATATCATTTATTACCCGAATTAGTTGGATGTGAACAAATAGATTTTACACTTCCTCTGTGTCCCGTCAAGACTCCTTTGCATTTCTTTTCTTGTACGTCCCACAACTTCATCTGCAAGTACACACCGTGAGAACATACAAGACCACGTTGACTGAGGACGGTTACTGGTTAGATATTGCAACGGATTTGAGAATTAATAGGTTTTCTGAAAATCTATATTCAACTTTAATTGATAGCATGCAAAACTGGAATGAAATAAAATTTACTTGATTTCAATTATATGCAGTGCATTAGTTAGTCAACAGTGTAAAGAGAAGAAACAAGAACAGCACGATATACAGCTCGATAAAGCCATGATTTTCAAGTCTCAAGCCACGATTTTCCATCAGTTAAGCAGATTCTGTTTAAAAGTAATGGAAATGAGAGAAGAAAATACATTCGACAGAAAACATTGAATGCTGGGTACTCAGTATGGCCTATGAAATAGCCAACTATTGTCTTGGGCATGAAAAAAATGATGCGTTTTTTACTCAAGGTCCATCAACTAAGAATGAAGACTATAATAAATTGAGACTTGCCACAACAAGACACCAATTCAGGCCCTTTCGTTAAAGTGAATGGCATAACTTACAGTTTGATCACCGGAAGCTGTGAGAATCTGGGCATCTTCCTGCAAAATTTTGTCAAGAATGTCTGTTAAAAGCCTCAGGAAAAAAATACCATGTTCTAGTTCGTTTTCATCTTTTTCTTATCTTAACTGGCGACTGTATAAATGATAGAACATGGTTTAGCTCTAATAACATACATTCTAAATTAATGACATGACACCCCACTGATGTGCAGGAGGTCAACAAAAGGGAACCATCAAAAGTTGAAATGACAAAGAGTGCATATTAAGAATTACCTTAATCCAACAGACGTCAAAAACAGCATTATGATGGGCAACCCAATCGCAAATCTTTGCTTTCTCTGCGATGCAGGGTGGGGTAAGGTTCATATGAGTAATTACTCACGAGATTCCTTATTTGTTAAAATAGATGACATCGAAACAAAAAAAGAAACCTGCATTTTCTTGGTATGATGAGGAAGAAGAAAACTTGTGGCGAGTATTAAACAGGTTTACATATCCATCCTCATCCGCCAAGGCAAGGATATGGGAGTTTTTGGCAGCCTGCGAAAATTCAGGGTTCCTCATACAATATTACAACATTGAAAACAAAGATCGACCCACGAAATCGATATTCAATGAAGTTCGAGTACCTTGCAGAATGAGATAGCCAGAGGAGGGGTCTCACCACCATTGTGCTCTACAGCCATCGCTCCAATTTCGCTGAAGTTAGACGTGATCCCATCCATGTAAGCCCGTTTTCGAACTGAAGATTAAACCCATACAATGGATCTCACCGATCAAAATACAGTCTTTGATATAGTTAAAACAATAATATATGATGAAGATAAGGATCTAACCTCTAAAGCCACTCAGCTCCCTTGACGCGATGCGGCGAAAGATAGAATTATGGCTAGAAATGTCCATATCAGTAGAGTGAACTGCAAATGGTTAGAAGAGAAATTGGAGAGGGAAGAATACGAGTGGTAATTTGGAAGGGCGATTTGAAAATGAGAAGGAATTTATGGAGGGTATTTGGGCGCCACGATGTTGACCAGAGATGGCGGGAACTCCAATTTGACATTCCCTGATTTTTTTCAGTTTGGGAGTTTCTTTAATTTTTTTCCCGGTTAAAATGAATGAGCAGGCTTATAATGAGACTGGGTCAGAATTTCAGATGTGGGCCCGAAGCTGGGCTTATTCCTCCTACTTTGTCCTCGAGGAAGAAAATGAAAATAGATTTGTGTGTTTATTAATCCGTTGGAAAAACGATTTTACGGATTCTGAGATAAATATTTGAGAAGAGTTTTATCTCAACTTATGCGTGATGTGATTAAAAATGTGTTGCCAAACATGCACAAACATCTGGCGAAGGCATATGATACTCTCATAAATGAAGTGAGTTCGTTTTCTGTGAGTGTCACTTTATTATGGCTCCAGCCGTGACATTTAGGTAGACATTCTGGCTCCTAAGTGTAACATCCAAAAAAATTTATTTTTTATTTTAAAAAAATTATCATTAGAAAATATTGTTTTATGATAATTGAAATTTATTATTATGTATTTAAGTAATATGGTTTTACTTAATTATGATTCTTTAAATTTAAAATAAACTATAATATATATGTTTAAATAGTTAAATGGTAAGAAAAAGAAAATGGAGTCTTTTTCGTAACTTAAAAACCTTTGGGTCAAATTGTGTAATTTTTGCCATAAGATTTCACCGTCTGCACATTCACATTTTCTGCAATTTTTAACATTTTGGAGCTTATTTTGGTGAGTAAAACTACCTCTAATTACTAAGCATCCTTCATGAAAGTTGTTCTATGAATTTTTCTCTTTTATATGACAATAATTTTGTTCTGATTAGATGAAATTTTTAGAGTCAGGGTTTTGAGTTTTGACAATATAAGAGTATATAAATGTAGAAGGGTGTTAATGGATAATTTTCATTAGTTTAGATTTTTGATTTGATTGTTTTATTATTTTATAACAATTTTTTTAAATCAGATCTAATATTGCTATTTATGATTATTTACCAAATGGAAATGATATTCAACAATTTATTTTGGATTTTGAGAGTGTTGTTGGTGATTTAATTGGGTTAGTTTGATTATTGATTGATTTATGAATTTTAAATAAAATTTTTTAGACATTATTTTTATTTTTTGAATATATAGGATATTTGTACCCATTGAGCTTGAGTTTTATAATTTCTTTTAGTTCATTAGAGCCTATAAAAATTTTTTAAAGGATGAGATTTGATGTTGATGATAAAATATGATATTATGAAATTTTTGTGAAACTTTAAGTGTTGAAAGTTAGTATTTTTGTATACATTGAGGAAATATAAATATTTTTAGTGATTCTATTGTACGAAACATGGTTTATGGAAGAAGGAAATTGGGATTTTAATAAGTGTTTGAAGATATTTGATTTTTGTAATTTTAGAGGATTTAAAGATAATGATTTCTGTGGATTTTTGATATATTGGGTATAGTTTTAAGGAAGAACAATAGACATATTGGATGATATGAAGGGGATTGGGATAAAAGATTTGAATTATGATGGAAGGTGGAGAATTGTTAGAGAACTTAAAGTTCGGAGAGAAAATAAGTTTTATTTAAATATATACTTGTTTTATTAGCGTTATATTAATGTGTGATTTAATCAAGCGTGTAGATCAATTGTGTCTTGGTGATTTGAGCTTTATGCTTGGATTATTGTGGTATAACATATTTTCTTTAACATGAGGTAACCACGCTTAATTTATTTTAGGAGCTTGCCATGGGTTGTAAGATGTTTTGGAAAACATCTTTTGAACCGTAAATGTTATACTGATGTAAAGTTTTCCTGTAGTTATTAAATTGTGAAATTAACATGAAGTTACATTTGCAAACTAAATTCTATATGTTTATGAACCATTGGTGAAGCGGATTATATTTTGATGTTATGGTTTATATTAATGACTCTTTATATACTGTAATGTTACTTTATAATTGAGAACCTGATGGAAAAATGAGAATATATATATAAATGAGTTATGAAATGATGGTGACTTTGTTGTTAGGGCTTGTGTTGTGATGAAGTTTGCGAAGATGATGTATTTGGTACATCATAAAGTCCATGGCAGTAGTCACCACTACTGATCATAGTGGTTGACATTATATTAGATCCACCCAGTCTTTGACCCAGCTGTGGGTGTCTTTGGAAATGGTCAACTATCATGAGTCCTGAACCTAGTTGTGGGCGACCATAGAGATGATGGCATCTCCTCGTCTTGGACTCAATTGTGGGGGACTAGAAGGGGCTTCATTAACCTTATATTGGTGGTTGACTCTAATCAAGTCTTCTATCGTTACAAGTTAGAGTCCATGTCAGGTGATACAAGGATGAGTTTGGTGGATGGAATTATGTATAGATTGTATTGTACTGTATTGGCATACAATTGTTACTAATGCATTCAGCTGGAACTTTGTCGTTTTACCGTCTTCTTCATATAGAGTGTAATATTACGTTTGGTATCTATATGATGATCTAGTACCCGTTGGTTTAGAAATGTTATCAATATAATGTTAAAACCCATCCTTACTTCACCTCTTATAACCCTTATTAAATATTTGATAAATTATTTGTTGGTTACTGAGACTTTATGTCTCATCCCGTGGTTTCAACATTTTCAGGAGAGGACCCCAGTACTGGTAGACGGGATGGAAAAGAGCCAGAGGTATAGTATTGTGTCAGCCTTTTGTAGGGCCTCCTTTTTTTTGGGACATTTACGTGGAAAATGTATATATTGCCATACGTTTAGGCTTTGCGTATTCTTTATATCATTTCACTCATTTTGAATGATGTCGTATCACTGCTAATCCACTGATGTTAGTTTATGAAGTGGGCAGATACCACCCTGATAAGGGTGTTTTGATATCGATTGTTTTATACATGGGATGCTATATTATGGATAATACAATTGATGTTTGAATGGCATTAAGCAATCTCTGGGTTGAGATGACGAATTATTAAACTTATTTTTCTTAATTGATTTAGATAGATTTTTATTACGAGATTTATGGATGAGAACGTTTCACTAGGTGTATAGGTGAATGCTTGAAGGTGATTGACAATTCACATTGCCCAACATTGGTATAACTTATGACGAATGGAGATTTCACCCTACTTTATATTGTAAATGAGCCTAACCCCATTACAAAAATTTGTGTATAAAAAAAATACTCACTTATAAGCGGTGGCAAAGTAATTTTTTAGTAAAATGACTTATAAAAAAAATGCAAGTGGGGTAGAATAAATTTATGTGATGTTATTTATATTAAGACAGTGAGTTGTAGAAGTGAATTTTTGTAAAAATAAAAACATGTTTGATGAAATGATTAAAAATTAGGTTTTGGTAAAAAATGATTCAGAGGACGGATCTCATTAGATAATAAATAATGGGCATTTGTGGTGGAACGTTTGGAAAAGTCAAACACAAGTTCAACAGTGTTTTTTTTTTCCATAAAACGAGAAATCGCCTTCACATATTTACCTCGACTTGCGTAAAAGTATTTCTCTATCACGTTCTTAAACGGGCATAATATATATTTGTATATATATTATTTTATATATTTATAATTTTATAGAAAAATGAAATGATAAGAAGATAAAATAATTGTAGGTGTCACCTCACGTTTTATTTCCCGCACATATTTATAACTTAAAAAAATAAAAACAATCGTGGTTCTCCACTCATCCACATCGTCAACCATCGTAAATGAAACCAAAGAGAAAAATGTGATTGCTTATGGTTCTCCACTCTCGAGATTCATGTCCATAAGCGACATCACGATACCAACAGGAGGAAGAAGGAAGCGAGTCTCTTCAAGAGAAAAATGTGGTCTATCTACATCTGCGACAAAGGAGAGAAG
>JANTPZ010144920.1:0-15050 GCA_025593235.1 Vachellia pachyceras | reverse complement strand
CAACCAACAACAACCAACAACAAAGTTCATACTACTCAAAGAGTAACTTGTAACCCTTTACAACTTTAAAAACCTTCTCATTTCCATTTTCAACTCTTGAAATCCTAGCCTTCCTCTTCCAAAAGAGAGGCTCATTCATGGAACAACTCAAGAGAAAGGTAGTGGAAGTTACAAGACTCAAGAAAAGAGGAAGATTTGGTTGTTAGAAACCTTTACCAAGAGTTATGGAAGCTTGGAGCTCTTCTTCTTATTTGGGGAGGGAGTGATTTCTAGAGAGAAGGGAGAGCAATTTTCTGCCCAATAAGAGAGAGAAAATGGCGTGCAAAATGAGACAAAGAGAGAGAGAGAGCTTAATTAAACTTGCTCTTGAAAAATTGTGTGGTTGTGAGAGAAACTTGGTGACCAAGTTTTAAAATACTTGCTCCACATTGTGCCATGAATTAATGATATTTTGTCAAGTGAATTTGTAACATTTTTACGGAATTTTGATCATATTGTTGGGCTTTTATTGGGTTTAAATTCATTAAATATTATTAATGACAATTATGTGAAATTAAATCTAATCAATGTTAAATAGTCATATTTTTAATCATTTTGTTAAATGATTGATTTTAGGACATTTGATACTACTCAAGATCAATTTTTATTGTAGGTGCCTTTGAAAAAAAATTGGATCAAAAGCCACACTTGAAGAGTCAAAAGGAAAAAAAAAAAGAAGATCTCAATCAACAATTATTCATCTATTCACAATCCAGGATGTGGAAGCATGAATTAAGAAGCCACACTTCACTTTGGGCCACCACCTACAAGCCCATCAGCCACAAAGCCATTCTCCATAATTCCATCAGAAGCCATGCTTACCAGGGAGATAGGGGGAAATTCTCTTGCTTTTCTTTGATCCATTGACGCCACCACTTGCCCATTTTCATCATTCCATTCATTATCCCTTAATCCCAAAAAAAAAACGCACGCCGCCACACCTGCTGATTCCATTCTAAGCCACGTCACCACAAAAAAAACTATTCTCTTAACCTATCGTCACCCATTCATTCTCTTAACCTTCTCATTTCCATTTTCAACTCTTGAAATCTTAGCCTTCCTCTTCCAAAAGAGGGGCTCATTCATGGAACAACTCAAGAGAAAGGTAGTGGAAGTTACAAGACTCAAGAAAAGAGGAAGATTTGGTTGTTAGAAACCTTTATCTAGAGTTATGGAAGCTTGGAGCTCTTCTTCTTGTTTGGGGAGGGAGTAATTTCTAGAGAGAAGGGAGAGCAATTTTCTGCCCAATAAGAGAGAGAAAATGGCGTGCAAAATGAGACAAAGAGAGAGGGAGAGCTTAATTAAACTTGCTCTTGAAAAATTGTATGGTTGCGAGAGAAACTTGGTGACCAAGTTTTAAAATACTTGCTCCACATTGTGCCACTTGTCCTCTTGGCATTCCTTGCTGAAAGTGGTGCCCTTTTGCTTGCCCTCCAAGTCTGGTTGGCTGATTAGGCCCTAGCCCGGTCAGTTACTTGATCCGGTGGCACACATTTCCGTAAAGTAACCTTTAATCGAGAAATTTTCCTTTTTATTTTTCCTGGGACTTTTATTTCATGTGGCACCCTTCCCTAGGCCTCCTTGCCTAGGTGGCATCACCCATTTCTCAAAATGCCTTTGGCTTCCTTCGTAAATCGCCAGGATTCCTCGATTTGCGCGCAACACCGTAAAACGGGCTTCCGGCTGCCAATTTGACTTAAGGACATGGAAAAATTCTATATTTTTCCCTGATTCTCAAGCTCTTGTCCGTTACTCAAAATTCTTCCTGGATTTTCTGTAATTAATTTTCTAAGAAAATGCTTTTTCGGGCTTTTTGACATTGTTGTTCTCCGTACAGCGAAACTACCCTCACTGGGTACGTGTAATATTGATTGTACATAAATATGTAACTATATTTTTTTAATATAAAAATAAGTTGATTAATTTGAGAACCATTTTTAATATTTTCAATTTAGTCATGTGTTTTGTATTAAGGATAATAGATACTTGTGATATGACATTTCTAATGAACTAACGAAAGAAATATTTGTCTTCTCTAGCGTTACACACACCACTATTATTTGCATAAAAGTCTCAACACTTCAATTCAACTTGATATAAAGACCCTCATGGGGCCCAAAAAAACTGGCATCCAAACTAGCAAATAGCAGTGTGGGGGACTGGCGAGTAATTAACCTAAAACTCTGAAAGGGGGAGGAGAAACAAACATGGTTAACTACCAAGTAATACTTAGGTATTCCTGAAGTACCACGTTATTCATTGTCTACTTAATAAAAATGTTTCAAGTATCTTATATTGTGTATCTCATATTCCATAAATTCTTCATAATTATTTCTCTTTTCCATGACTAATTATAATAGATATTTATTATTGAGAAAGATAAATAATTTGGAGAAATTTATGGGATGAGATCTACAATGGAGGACATTTTGAACATTTTCATTGAGAAGAGTATGGATGACATGGCACTCCGGGAGTACGTAAGTATTTCTTGTTAACTATGACTCTAACCATAAATCTATAAAAAGGAATATTATACGAGCATTAACAATTTATTACTTTTAATTTAACATGTGCGGTTCACTTGACTTCACAACATCAAAACCTAGCTCAACTCCACCAAGAAGCAACCCCTAGCACAGTAGAATACTCCCAAATGCTTCCCAAATGTCTAGAATGGCGACTATACACGAGTTAGAGGGTTCAAAGCCTAGGTTTTACAAATTTAGTGTTGTTGTGCTTTTTACTATCAACGACTATGCCTCTATTTGAAACTGTCATACCTCACTTTTCACCTCTTAAAATGTCATGAGAGACCACTATTGAACCACTTAACTATTCCTCACATAGAATAGCCAAAGCAACAAATTTTAAAACTCACCAAAAGTTACTTACTGTTCATTTGACAAATTTTAAAAATTTATAACTAATTCTAGAAAAATCAAAATTGAATTATTCAAGTCTCTAAATGAAGTTTATTGAATTCCCTACAGGGGAAATATCAATTTATCTAATTTCTTGATCAGTTAATACAGTTTATTTCACAAAGTTCAACTGTTCATATGGTCATTTTTTAATTTTACAGATTTCCCCCTCAACTTTTTAAAACCATAATTTTTGTCTATAAATCCAAATTTAGCAAAATTTAACTCATTTTAAAGTTTGGAATGTTTGGTATTTTTATGGAAATTTTCAAGTCATTTGGGTCTCACTAAAAATTATTATTTGTATAAGCTCGAATTGTCATAGGACAATTCGAGCCATCATATATAAATTCCCTAACAAAATAAAATGAAGCTGGTTTTGCCAATTTTGTAGCTAAAGTATAGCCTAAACATGACTCCCAATAAAAAGAATGCCTTGAGTGTGGGAAAATTGACAGACTTCCAACTAAAATTTTTGGCGGCAAATTTATTTTAATGATTTAATAGATGAGCAACGGTTTATAAACGTCTACTTTATTTTGCTTTGTTGCGATATTTTAGTAGCGGATCTAAACCGTGTCAAACGTCATTAGAAAAATTTGAAATGCTTTTACTTGTAGTAATAGTTTCATACTTGCTACATATATTTCCTCATGATTCCCAATTCACCTTTTTTTATAGTGGTTTATCATAAACACATCAAATTTAGAAGTGGATTTGACTATGTACCCATCAATTCTGTAAAACCGCTGTTAAACTACTTGCCACAGTATATTTACACTTGTAGCGGTTGAAATCGTTACATAGGCATAATTTGACACTTATCACACTTGCATTACACAAAGCCATGGTGCGTGTAACACTCATCACTCATCCCACTAAGTGGTATTATCAATATTTGAGCCAGTGGAGTCAATGTTCACTAATAAGATCATTAAGCAGATTATAACATTAGTAATTGCTAATATGAATTAACCATCGTTACTATAGTTATTAATTATAATTATGATAGCAAGCCTCACTAACTCATAACTCAATAGCATATTTTAACGTAGCTGATAATGCATGACTTTTTTATTTAAACCTTATAATGGACTTGGGTAGGTAAAAATATGAAACTGAGAGATTGGTTATATATAGATTTGGTAGCTAGTGCAATAGCCTATATGGATGGGAAATAAGCCTTGGTATTGATAGAACAAACTCCACTTGTTGAGTCTGTATTCCTCTTGATGAGGAAATATCCATTGTTCCCCCAATTTCCTCCCCACGAGTTCTTCACAATCCAAAAATCTTTCCCATCTTTTGAACCATATCCAACAATTAAAACAGCATGATTTGTGTAAGTTGAATCTTTCTCACAATTGCCTCCACTGAAAATTCCCTAGCAAAATAGAATTAAAATAGAAGTAATTAGGGAGAAATTTTCAAAATTATATTTGATATTTAATAGATTAACTCAATAAAATAATTAAAAAACATTTAAGATTGTATGAGAGGACCGAGAGAAGAGACTGACATCCTTGTAGAATTGAAGATATGTTGCATCTAAAGACACAGTAATAGGTTGTTGTGCAACAGCACATATGAGAGCAGCATCTGATTGAGGTACTTTGCATAGCTATTAATTTTCACGGCTCTGCTTCCATTTTGCTTAAGAAACACAGAGAAAAGTAGAAACCATAATTAAGATGAGTAAAAGATATTAGAGCCGGCTAAACAGATCAAGTCTATTTAAATTGAGGATTGGGTTTCCAAAGCAACGTGACTTTATGGTAAACAGGCTTTTAGATTTGGCATTTTTAAACTTGAGCTCACCAAATCATCCTGTCGAAGCTTGCATACTATGTTTTTATGATTTTGATAATTTTGGTAAAAAACCATTTTGAATAACTAATTTTTTTTCACTTTTTAGCTACTATTTACTAGAAATTATTTTGGTTTCTCCATAAATTACATGAGGAAACATGATACAAAAATATCAAGATATTTATAATATCATTTTGGTTAAAGCTTAGGATAACGGTTTGATTTGGTGTAGTTTTGGTTATTTAGACATTATTTTGTTAATATTAATAATTTTAATAAAATAAAGATAACTTGTTGATTTGAATAAAATAAGGAGAATTTATTATCTATCATATTTTCAAAAATGTTTTAATTTAAAAACCACTAGTTGAAATTTTTAAAGCTAATCCTTTAGAATTGCATTTGGGCAGTGGAGATTACAGTGTTCATCACTGCGATAATCACCAAAACTGGTTCTAGTTTGTGTGTTAAAGAGAGAGAGAGAGAGAGAGAGAGAGGAAACAAACCATCTCGAGCTCTATAAGGATAATCAGCTTCTTCACTAATCCCACCATTTTTTACAATCCATTCAAAGGCTTTTCTGGTATATCCACCTGAACAGCTATGGCTTACAGAGTCACAATTTACGAGCTCCTGTTCTGACAGGGAAACAAGTTCCCCTGTGTTTATTGCATTTATTGATTTAATAGCTCCAACGGTTCCAAATGCCCAGCAACTTCCTATCAACCATCAAATATCAATCAAATAAAACTAACACGTTCACATAACAAAATTCTATTTGATTTTAAATTGAACGGCGACAAGTTACCACATCTCTTTTGGTTTTTAACTAGAGTCACCACTCCTTTTAGTCTCCAATCCACAGAAGCAGGTGGTGCACGGTAGTTCTGCTGCACATGATCCGATCTCGAGATGGCGACGACAGTCTTTTTTGGCTAGCGTTGGCAGCTGACCAAGATAAACTTTCCTAAACTCCTCAAGACTCATATCATCAAACATGTTGAGTCCCAAATGATACCCAGATCTCTTGGAATTTGTCTCTCTGATATACTTCAGATTATTTCGGAATATTTGGTATCTAGTTTCACTCTCTTCAGAGTTTGGGCAATTTTTTCCATGAACCTTCATCCATTTGTTGAATATTCCAAACTCTGGTTCTCCTTTTGAAGGGAGAAAGGATTCCTTATTGTTAGACATCTAAAGATCAAGTCAACACAGTTAGTTTAGCTAGCGTAACTACCTTGATTGAGTCTGTTAGCCTATTCAGTTAACCAGTTATTAAAGTTGTTGATCAAGCCAGCTGGCACCAATAACCATTATCACGTGTTGCTATCTTGTATAAATGTAATGACAAACACTTACTTCATAATTCAAGAAACACAGACTGAAGCTAAGAGCTTTGTCTTCTTCCAAAAGATCCTGGTTCGCTCATATGGTATCAGAGCCAGTGGACACCAATCGCTGACTCAGATCACCCACGCCAAGACAATAATCACTCCAAGATGTCTGACTCAAGCTCTTTGTCAAGCTTCCCTCTCTCTTTGGCATCTCAGCGAAACTTCTCAAACAAAAAAAAATCACCATCCGGCTAGACGATCACAATTTTTTACTCTGGAAGCAACAGGTCTACCTGATGGTGAAGCAACATCGTCTCCATCACTCCCTCAATGGCACTATCATGAAGCCCTCTGAAACAATACAAGATAAAGATAGATCTGATCGCACTGTTCCAAACCCTGCCTTCGATAAGTATGAATCACTAGACTCTGCATTAGCTTCGAGGCTCTTGGCATCTGTTGTACCTTTGAATCTCCCTAAACTCGTAGGCCTCGAGCTGCCAACCAGATCTGGAACAAACTCATCAAGCTATACTCCAACAAGTCTGATTCAAAAATCCTACTCTACAAAAACCAGCTTCGCAGTAAAAAAAAGGGCAGTCTCTCTATGTAAGAATACTTGGCAAACATTAAATCTCTGTGCGACCACCTCGCTATGCTCGGGGAAAAGATTGATGAAGCGGCACAAATTTCCTACATCCTCAATGGCCTCACCTCTGAATATGAAGCAGTAATCACTGTTATTAATGCTGCACAACCACGATTTAACCTTGACTCAGTTGGCACTATGCTTGTTGATGCAGAAACACGCCAGAAAACTTTCCTCCAAAATAGAGTACCAGCACAAGCTCACTATATACAGCAACAATATAACACTGGGGATGACTCTGAAGAATCATATGTGTTCTACTCACAAGTTCCATTTGCTGGACAAAATAGGGGATACAGACCACCTACTGAACCAGGAATTCCACGAGGAGGGAGATTCAGTCGTGGACGTGGACGATCCTTCATCTCCAGACCTCAATGCCAAATCTGTGCTAAGATTGGGCACTTTGCAGCTGATTGTTATTTCTGGTTTGACAACTCTTATCATCCCTCTAGAACCACTGAACCCACTGATTATTTTGCAGCTCATGAGTCCCTCTATCCGTGGCATCAACCTGAATCTACTACCTTACCTCAAACTAACAATCCTGATATATCCATTCTGTCCAAACAAGATAGTGACACTGCTCATGCTAAACACCACACAAAGAATGATCACAAAGGTCCAACATCCTCCAAGGGAACACCCTCTCTGGCTCAAGCATACATAGCTACTCCTGCCACCATTGATGACACCAACTGGTACTATGACTCTGGTGCAACTCAACACATCACCTATGACCCTACCACCCTCAACACACTAAGCACAGGTACTGCAAATGGGAATGTTCAAGTTGGTACAGGGGAGACTACCGCAATAATTCATATAGGTGAATCTTGCATTCTCTCTAATAATGGTAAGTTTCTTATAAGGCATGTGTTGTGTGTGCCATGCATGAAAAGAAAACTTGGTGTCCATTGCTCGATTCACAAAAGAAAACCAGGTCTCTGTAGAGTTTTTTCCTCATGAAAGTGTGGTCAAGGATTTGCAGACTCACCGTATCCTCATGCGTGGACCTGAAGTTCATGGATTGTATCCAGTAGTTAACTCAGCCAGTGCACTAAATTCAAATTTCAGATCCACCTGTGAAGTCTACTCCACCTCTGCTGCTGAAAATCTTAAGCTCTGGCATTATCATTTGGGGCATCCGTCTTTTGATTCTGTAAGGCTCACCCTCAAGAATCTTGCCATCCCATTCACTAATGACACCAGCTGTACTCTATGTAATGCCTGTCAGTTAGGGAAAAGTCATAAACTCCCTTTTCTTTCTTCAACCACAGTGTATCACAATCCACTTGAATTGATAATAATGGATGTTTGGGGCCCTGCACCCCTTGTGTCTCATGGTTTTGCCTATTACATTGCCTTTGTTGATGCTTTTAGTAGATTTACCTGGATCTACATGCTACATAAAAAATCAGATGCATTGAGCAAATTCAAAGAGTTTAAGGCATTGACAGAAAATAAATTTAACTGCAAAATTAAAGCAGCACAGAGTGATAATGGTGGAGAATTCATAGCCCTTAAATCCTTTCTCGCTGAATTAGGCATAGAGCGACGATTCTCATGTCCCTATACCTCTAAGCAGAATGGCATGGTTGAAAGGAAGCATAGAAGTATAGTAGAAACTGGTCTCTCCCTGTTAGCTCATGCATCTCTACCCTTGTATTATTTGCCAGATGCCTTTATGTCAGCTGTTTTTGTGCTTAACAGACAACCATCAAAACTTATTGACAATATGACTCCATATGAGAAACTATACAAGGTTCAGCCAGACTACTCACTACTAAGGGTCTTTGGTTGTGAGTGCTTTCCACACATTAGACCATTCCAGTAGCACAAGTTAGAAATGAGATCAGTATCCTGCCTTTTTCTGGGCTACAACAGCCAGCACAGGGGTTACAAATGCCTAGATACCAATACAGGGAGAGTCTACATATCCAGACATGTTAAGTTCAATGAAAGTATGCTTCCTAGGACTTCACAGTACATCATCATCAAATAAACCAATGATACAACCGTAGCACTTGGATCCTCCTTCAACCCAACTATCTCAGCTGAGACTATCACACCACCGCGTAACTCTCCAACTTTAGCTGCTGTATCACCAACTGTCCCTAAACCTGATCCAGAACCAGTACAACCAGCAGCTGTACCTACAGTTGAGAACACACACCCGATGGTTACTAGAGCCAAACAAGGCATTTTCAAACCAAAGATCTTTATGGCACTTGAATCCCTCAATTGCCCAGCCACCATTGATGAAGCTCTGGCATATACCTTTTGGAAACAAGCAGCACAAGAAGAATTTGATGCTCTAGTGCACTTTGGAACATGGGAAATGGTGCCTTTACCTAATGATAAACACACCATTGGATGCAAATGGGTGTTCAAAATAAAAACCAATGCAGAAGGCATGCTAACCAGAAGGAAAGGGAGACCGGTGGCCAAAGGCTACTCTTAGGAAGGTGGCTCAGATTACAAAGAAACCTTTAGCCCAGTAGTAAAAGCAGCTACAGTAAGGATTCTTCTTACATTAGCAGTGTCTAATGACTGGAAGATGCAACAAGTGGACTTCAATAATGCATTCCTCAATAGGGAGCTCTCTGAGGAGATTTTTATGGATCTACCACCAGGTTTTAAGCATCTATTCATTGACAGCACCAATGGTCAGCAACCGGTATGCAGATTAAAAAAGGCCTTATATGGCCTCAAGCAAGCACCCCGTGCATGGTTTCATAAACTTAGAGACTTCTTGTGCAGCATTCAGTTCGAACCATCAAAGGCTGACCCATGTCTGTTTGTGCGACATGATGACCATGGGACACTATACCTTCTGATATATGTTGATGATCTTGTTATAACAGGGTCAAATGAAAGAAGCATCACTTGTCTGATAGATCACATGAAGACCATGTTCTCGCTGAAAGTCATGGGTGATCTCTCTTACTTCTTAGGAATTGAGTTTCATAGGTCCTCAGCTGGAATCTTTTTATCTCAACGAAAATACACTCACCAACTACTTGTAGAAATAAGAATGATTGCTGCTCATCCTACCTGTACCCCCATGGTAGCCAATATACAACTCCATTCTACTGATGGTGAGTTGTTCCATGATGCAAAACTCTACAGGAGCATCCTTAGAAAGTTGCAATACCTATGCTACAACATACCTGACATAACCTTCTCTGTAAATAGATTGAGTCAATTTCTCCATGAACCTCACACTCCTCACTGGACATGCATCAAAAGACTTTTGTGTTACTTAGCTGGGACTATCGCTCACGAAATCCTACTCAAACCAGCCACTCAGCTCAAGATGCAAGCCTTCGTAGATGCAGATTGGGGAACCAAAAGGAAGATTGCCGATCTGTAAGTGGATTCTGTACTTACATCGGACCTAATCCCATTACTTGGATGTCTCACAAACAACAGGTGGTCTCAAGGTCAACAACGGAGGCGGAATACAGGAGTGTCACTGACTCAGTCACAGAAGTTATGTGGGTGATAGCCATGCTCAAGGAGATGAAGATCAAAGATGCAAACCCACCTATTGTCTGGTGTGACAACTCAAGAACAGTTGCCCTAGCTGCTAATCCAATTCTCCACTCAAAGACGAAGCATGTGGAACTTGACCTTCACTTTGTTCGTGAGAAGGTAGCTGCTGGTCTGGTTCAAGTAGGATATGTTTCAAGCTTCAAACAAGTAGCGGATATCCTGACAAAACCACTGCCCTTTGGAACATTCAGTCCATTGCGTGCTAAACTCAACATTATGGGACAAGACGAGGTGATTCATAGAGTATCACGCCACATGTACGATAGTTCAGATGAAAGTTAATACTGAGACAAAAACAAAAGAAGAAGTAAGGGAAGCAAAGAAGAAAAGTAGTAGAGGGAATGTTAGACATCTAAAGATCTAGTCAACACAGTTGGTTCAGCTAGCGTAACTACCTTGATTGAGTCTGTTAGCCTATTCAGTTAACCAGCTGTTAAAGGTGTTGATCAAGCCAGCTGGCACCAATAACCATTATCACGTGTTGCTATCTTGTATAAATGTAATGACAAACACTTACTTCATAATTCAAGAAACACAGACTGAAGCTAAGAGCTTCATCTTCTTCCAAAAGATCCTGGTTCGCTCATACTTATTAGTAGGGAATCCTGAAGAGAGGCATGTTGGAATGAAACACCACATCAAGAAATGAAGGAACAATGTAGAAATGTAGGATAATGTCATGCTTGTTTGTAGTTTTAGATAGATACTGACAAATGAAACTTCAGATAAGCTTGCATGGAAGTGAAACTAGCGATGAGTTATTTATAGTGTAATTCTACTTGCTTGTGGGGGAAGAGGGGAAAAAACAAAGAAACAAAGTACCTTGCACTCCTCTCTTGTCTTTGTTTTTAAATCAATTTCAATAATATGGGTCTGTTTTACTGGAACAAAGAGAAATACACTAAAACCACCGGGGGCTTAGATCGACTGGTAAGGGGTCATTCTAGCTTAACCACGGGTCTCGAGTCCGAGCCGTGTGAATGCAGCAGCTTTAAAAACCTGGTGGTAGCCTAGCCGCCTTTAGGGTCCTACCACGGGCGATCCGGATTAGTCTGGGGCCGTTGTCCGCCTGAAAGATGGCTTGCCCTGGGATACCGGATGGGAAACCATTAAAAAAACAGAGAGAGAGAGATACACTAAATCCCATTAACTTCATCTTAAAATTTATTCTCCTAATCTTATTTACAAGTCACTTTCAATATGTTTCATATCGACCAATGAAAGCTTTAAACTTTATTAACTCTGCCTAAAATTTAACAACTTTCTAACTTTATCGCTTTTTAATATACACTATAACACATGAAAACAACGCCAACATAACAATAAACGAGTGGTAAAATTATAAAAATTTAATAAAATAACTTATAAATAAGATCAAATAAAACATTTTCTCTTTACCCACTAAACGCAAGACTACAAAGTAATAACTTTTCAACTTTATCTTTATTTAAAATACACTCAACCCTCACAGCATAAAATCAATACAATAATAAATAAATGATAAAATTATGAATTCACATAAAAAAATGTGACTTATAAATAGTATTGAGAAAAATTTGTGGGATTTACAATGCGGCCAGTGGAGTGTTTCACATGCGCACGAACACACACACATATTCCCACATTACTGTACAATTCCACAAAGAGGAATATTATCGGAATTGTGTACAATCTAATTGTTTTGTTTAGACTTTCGACTACCATTAGTTAAAGAATTTATGACTATGACATCAATAATATCAAATCTTTAAGTTTCTATTTATGAAAGAAAGTAATCGTTTAAGGGCTGCCCGAAGCATGAATTCTCTACAAAGTAGAATAGTTGTTTAAAGAAATGTTTATATATTATATCTTACGCTATATAAGATAATTTTTTATTCCTATTTACTAATGAGAGACATAATTAAATAGATTGTCTCAAAATTTTAATATCATTTTTCATTTGTACTTTCGCTGCATTAATTATCAACATTCTATACTCACCCGCTCGCTCTGTGTTTTTAAAAAATAAGTTGAATTTTTATATATTTATTGTCTTTAACCAACTATGATCAACTTTTTAATTATATAATTCAGTTATTTGTATGTTATACAAAAAAAGATAGTAGAGAATAATAAACAATAATTTATATTAGATAAATTATGTACAAAAAACAAACTATGGTATGAAGTTGGCTAAAAAAATTTATGGCATATGAAATTCCTCATAAACTAGCAAATGAAAGAAATATGCCTTCTTCATTGCTTACAGTATGTGCTTGAAACGAACACTTCATTGGCCGAAGAAAGAAACGAATGTTGAAAGCGCCCACTAAGCACCTTCAAGAAGAGACCTGTGGGGTCCAAATGTCTTGAGAATATATATCAAATAAAATTATTTTATACTTTACTCCCTCTGATTTGCAAGTTCCACTATTAATTTTTTGTTTGACTTATTGACTTATAAATATTTTTAATTGATTGAAGTGCGTTTCGGTTAAAGACACTTAGTTGGTTAAAAACTTTTGATACCCTTTTATGAAAAATAACTTCCCTTCCATCTTTAAGCATAATTTACCCAACGCATATAATCTATAACTTAGTTAATTTTAATTTTATTTAGATCCTGGTGACTAAATTAATCCATGTATATATTGTGCGAGATCCACATCATCCTTTAATAACGTAGTTTTTTTTACAAATTAACAAATTATGAGTGTAAAGAACAACCAATAGTCAATTAGTCATAATTAAGAAAAGTGGAAGGACCCAATAAAGAAAGAAAAACTAAAAAACTTAATTAAAAAAGAGGTTGCATATGAATTTTCTCAAAAAAACAAAAGGAAAAACAGATTGGTTCTAAGCATAACATTTTGCCACTCTTGATTTACGAAATTGTCATTTCCAGCATAAATAAAAATAGAAATTTAAAGTTACAACTTAGAGGTCTGGAGGCCGTATTAATTCACAAATCATTACTAATAGAGATACATACACTCATATAGATATGTAGAGTATTTGATATGAAGAAAAACCAAGACGGATATAATTTGTTGGGTTGGATGGTATTTGATACAAATGTAGAAAGGTTTTTCGCAATCTTTTCATCTACATATCTTGGCCAAATTAATCCCCCAAGTAAATGGACAATGAACTCTTTCTTTAATTAAGTAAAGAACTTTTGAGAGCATTTCAAAGCCAAACCCAGTTGACCGACAAATAAGCTACAACTAAATTGATTTCGGCAATTATGTTTGAGTTGACTCGTCAAGTCAACCAACTTCGTATTTGAGAGATCACATGAAATGGAAAAGAAAATAATTGGGCAATAACACTACTAGAAAATTACAAATTAGCGAGGAAAATTAGCGATGACTTTCAAATTCCTCTCTAAATAGCCCAATTAGCGAGGAATATTAAATTCCTTTCTAATGTACAAATTAGCGAGGAAAATTAGCGACGACTTGGATATTCCTCTCTAAAATTCCCAATTAGCGAGGAATATTAAATTCCTTTCTAATTTTCTAAATTAGCGAGGAAAATTAGCGACGACTTTCAAATGCCTCTCTAAATGCCTAATTAGCAAGGAATTTAGCGAGACTATTATATTCCTCTCTAATTTTTCAAAAAGTGAGGAAAATTTTGTACTATAATATTGAGTTATCTATATTAATTTTTAATATGAAATTTTAGAGGGATAAAGGAGTTAATATATTTAGTTTTTTTTTTCAATTTCTCTATTACATTGTTTAAATATTGGAAGACTAGCACATATGATTACTTTTCTTCTTATTTTGATTTTTCTCTCATTCAATTTCCCTCCCACTTTCCCTCTAATTTTTTCATTCTAATTCTCTAAATGAAAATTGCCGCCAGCTGAGTCTTCAAGTCACAGACACCACAAGCACTTTACCATCTCCAGACTCCAACCCTAACTGCACGAAGACACTGTCTGAAATCGCCAAGCCGTAACTCCCCAAGAGCTCGCCCACTCCGTTTACAGCAAGAGCTCGCCCACTCCATCTGGTATTGTCTTCGTGTTGTCTCTCCATGCTTCTTCATTTTCATCTAAGTGGGTCGGCTGCTTTCCCTCTTATTCTCACTGCACAAAGGTGGCATTCGAAATTGCTGAGCCCTAACCCGAGCGAGAGCTCGGCCACTTCATCTGGTCTCATCTTCATCTCAGTGGGTCATCAACTCGTCACTTCATCCCCGTGGGTCGTCTCTTGGTGAGTCAACTCCCCTGTTATAGCATAATAGCATCTTCCCACTGTCTCTCTGCACCCAGTCATCATCCTCTGCCTCAGATCCTGAAACTCCATCATTAGCTCATTTAGTTTGTTGCGACATTATTCATTCAGTCGCATTGTACTCATTCATTATTCACTCTTCTCTTGCCACATTATTCACTGTCTGTGATATGAATATATATATATATATATAGGTGTGTGTGTGTGTGTGTGATTGTTTTTATTGCAAACTTGGTTAGCATCTTGGACATCCGATTTGTTTTGATGAGAGTTAGTATTTTTTATAATGTTATGCATATGTTTTTAGCCTTCTTTTCATCAAATTCACGCTTAGATGTAGAAGGAGTATGTATATTTTTTACATTTGCGAATGGCCTTCATATTTTTAACTTATCTAACAGACCATGTGTAGGTTTGATGCCAGTGAAAAACTGTTATAGGGTCCCCTTATGATATTTGATGCGAAAAGTTGTAGGTTTGATTCCAGTGACAATATCAAGTGAAG
>JANTPZ010144916.1:0-10870 GCA_025593235.1 Vachellia pachyceras | reverse complement strand
ATACTGCGACAACACTACAGCCATAGCCTACACGAAAGACCCAAAATATCATAGCAAGACAAAGCACATTGATATTAAGTATAATTTTGTGAGAGATTGTGCAGCATAGAAAGTGATTAATGTACAACATATATCGACCAAGAGTATGGTCCCAGATCCCCTGACTAAACCAATAGCTAGAGAAATGTTTGAGAAACATGTAAGGGCTATTAGTATGTGCAAAATGTAATGTTATAGACACTATGTATTGAATTTGTAATTGAAGTATGCAATTATTCATCATTGATTTATGTGTCTATGTAAAAGTATACAATGTCTAATATGTCGTACATGCAAGTGAAGTAGGCTCTCTCACACAGGCTATCGCCTTTGATACTCAGGAGGAGTATGCAAAGATGAGACACTTGTATTCACCAGTAAGGCAGTAGGAATGCTAATATGGTAGAGAAGAAATACAAATCGTGTTGCCTCAGCAACTGTGTAGCGTGTCGGGATGAGATCCAATGTATATAACTATAAAACATTGATCGAATCGTGTTATCTACTATCATGATAGATGCCATACAAGGTACTATGTTAGGAAAGCGGTTGATGTATATCAAAATGATATATGGGCGAAAGGAAGATTACCTGATGAATACACAACTATGCTGGTGTCTGTGACATGTCCCTTATGATATCAACTTGGAGATTTCATAAGTGTAGACACCACGCATACGAGAAAGACGATCTAAGTCTTATGTTGACTTGGGAGGGATTAGATTCGCTAAAGTGAAAGTGTATTTTGGTTAAATCTGGGACATATGAGGCATAATAACCATATTCAAGCTACATGAAGAAAGATTGTCTTGTGTTGGTCCTGTGAAAGGGATTTCTAGTACAAACATCTAAAAGACGTCATGCCCATGAGGTCATAGCAAAGCATCTAGTATGAAAGGAAGAAGAGAAAAGGATGAGGCCCACGTCTCATAATCCACCAAGTGTGAGTGGGAGATGTTGGAATATGGGCCACCCTTGATGGATTAGGCCCAAGTCCATGGGCTAGGTCAAATGCGTAAGTATGAACCCTAGTGGAAAGTTATAAGAGGGGGAAGTGGTTCCCCAAAGGTGGCAGACATAACACACGGAGAAAACGAGTCTTCTCCATAACCTTTCCCTTTCAGAGAACCCTCTCATCTCCTCTCCTCTTGCCTTCGGTGTTTTTGCTGTGTCTTGCGTTTGGATCCACCATTATGATCCGAATTTCGCGTGAGTATCTACAGATTTGTAATTCGGCATCTCCAGGTACACCCAAAATCCTTCAATAATAATAATAATAATAATAATAATAAAAGACTTATATCCATATGAAATCTGCCTAACAAAAAAATGAATATTTTTAGAGAATGCTAATTTTTTTTAAAAAAATGAATCCTTATCCATCTCAATTTGAATTAAGATTTTGCGTACAAATACAAGACGTTATTAATAAAATAAGAGCTTGATCATATTCATATATGTAATTATATATTACAAATTACAGTAAAGAATAATAATTAAGAATAAAGAAGGATGATTTTAAATGGGAGATCTAAAAACTTTTTCTCTCCGTGGCACTAGTGGTAAGTACTCTATGGTTCGGTGCTTTAGTAGGTCTACTGATAGAGATCAATCGTTTATTCCCGGACGCATTGGTATTCCCCTTTTTTCATTCTAGTTAACGACACAGGAAGGGGTGAAGAAGATTATAGATACAATCAAATATCTGTGATTAATCCCCCCTTCTTCTTGTTTTTTTAAGTTAGAAAAGAGAAAGAATAAAGTTGTATTTAGCCTCAGTGAAACTCGGAATTCGGTCCAGGCTTCAATTGAATTTAATTAATAAGAAATTCAAAATTCAATTAATAATCAATTCCATTTCAAGCAATCTATTAAATATTCTATAATCTATTAAATATTAAATATAAATAATAGGGTGAGACCAGAAATAGAAATTGAATGGCTAATGCGGGGCAAGAATATCATACATGATACTTAAATGAAAACAGAAATCTTATACTGTGATTCTAAATAGAGGTAGAATCATTGCATTACTTAATTATTACTATACTTATACTATATTGACTATATTGATTATTGATTGGAACGAGATCCTTCATAATTGGAATACTTGGATTTCAAGTTAGCAACTTCTATTATTTGTATTTTTTGTTCCTTTTCACTTCGAATAGTAAAATAGAAGAGTTAAGTAAATTAAAAACACAAAAGAGGTTCATGGCAAAAGGTAAAGATATCTGAAAATGGGTTATTTTGGAATGCACCAGTTGTGTTTGAAACAGTGTCAACAAGAAATCAACGGGTATTTCCAGATATATTACTCATGATCAAAAGAATCGACACAATACGCCTATTCAATTGGAATTGAGAAAATTCTGTCCTTGTTGTTGCAAACATACGATTCACGGGGAGATAAAGAAATAGAGAAAACGGATCATTTGTGTGTCATCCTTTGAAGGAACATGAAAAATGATATATTTTTTCATATTGTTCTAAATTATAGAAGACATTGTATATATAACACATACTTAATATAACATATATTTATACATATATTTCTAGTATTTCTAGATTGTATATATCTAGATTATATCTATTTATATTTATATATAATTAAATTACATTATTAAATTAGGATCTAAATATTAATATGAAAATTCTATTAAAATTATTAAGTTATAAATAGAAATCGAAAACTCAAAAATAAAAACTATAAGAATAATAAAATAGAAACAAAGCAAATCCTATTTTTTACAAAATAGGATTTTCGGGATAAGGAATAAACAAACTATGGATAAATCTAAGCGACTCTTTCTTAAATCCAAATGATCTTTTCGTAGACGTTTGCCCCTAATCCAATCAGGGGATCGAATTGATTATAAAAACATGAGTTTAATCAATCGATTTATTAGCGAATGGGGAAAAATATTATCTAAACGGGTGTATAGATTGACCTTAAAATAACAACGATTAATAATTATGCTTGCTATAAAACAAGCTCGTATTTTATCTTCGTTACCTTTTCTTAATAATGAAAAACAATTTGAATAAAGCGAGTCGACCGCTAAAACAACTGGTCTTAAAAAAATAGGATTACTCTTCAATTGAACTCTAATTTCAATCGAAACTCAAATAAAATGTGGATTGATGTTTTGTTCAAAAACTATGACAATCCAATTTTGATTATCGTGTTGTATGTAAGAAATTAAAGAATCGGTGAAGGAGAATAAATCTTTTTTATTGAACGTGGTTGCTCATTTTGACGACTTTATTTTATCATATGATTCTATTTTATCATACAAATATCTTTTGTACCTTTGCAGAGTTCAGTCTCCGGGGAATTCTTATTTTGTGATCTCATTGGAAATCATATAAAGACAATTCTAATTTAATATAGCTATTTGTAAAAGTATTTTACGATTAAGAAGCAACTGCCTCTTGTACAGATTATACATAAATCTACTATAACTATAGCATACCTTTTTTCTTTCTCGCGAATTACTGCATTTATTTGACTGATCCACAAACGACAAAAATCTCTTTTTTTCCTATCTCTATCCCGATGAGCCAAAACCAAAGCTTTTATTTTCTGTTGAGTAATAGTTCGAGTAAGTCTTGATTGAAAACTTAATGTAAATAAACGAATTTTTGTCCTACATTTCCGAGCTAAATATCCTCATTTAATTCTGGTCATTGAATAAATCAAACTTTGATGAATAACTAAATAACTATTTGATTTCTTTTCTTTGAGTTATTATTTTCCCTTTACTAGTGTATTAATAATAAAAACAGATTTTCCTAATGTATAAAATAAAAGATTCCAATGGCTTTTGCTACTATAACCTTTCCAACCACGGTTTTTTCTTTTATTTCTAAGCATTTAACCTCTAAATAAGAAATTGTATTGATACTTGGTATAAAAATCTATTCAATTAAATAGAAAAGAATAAAGAAATAGTGGATTCCGTCGTTTCTATGGTTACCTCTTAAACGGCGAGGTCCTCTCTATACACCGAAGCCCCTTCTCTCATTTAATCAATGCTATTGTTAACTTGTACAGTTCACACTCTTCGGCTCTACCCATGAAATAGCTAGTAAAAAGTCTTTCACAACAAAATCTAACTATATAATAACTGTATTTAAGTATGAAGATTAGGTGGGGAGATGACCCTCTTAGTCCGTTCTTGCAACAATAAGGGCATCATCTTTCGGATTTTTAATTTTGAAATAGAATTTCCCCTGCTTAATGGATAAGCATTTGCTACCAATGGGGCAGTCTTTCTCAACTGAAATCGCAAATCAAGGTGATTGGATTTACACCAACGGAAACCATAAATTTGATACACAATAAAAGGATATATATTATTGATAGATTCTTTTTTAAGATAGTGAATGTAATGGAGTTTTTCCATTCTATCCTAATCGATCGCTGATACCGGAATAATTTGTTTTCTCTGTTTTGTCTTAGTCCATGATCGGAACGAGTCACACATACACCCTAGTACATGTTTCTCGACGCTGAGGGCATCCCCGAAGGGCGGGGGATTTCGTGACATTTCGGATTGGCTATCTTGTGTTTCTCATAAGTTGTTTAATAGTTCACATGTTCAATCATATATATAATGAGCTAGTTTAGATCAATCCTAACCCATGATTATGAATTACTTATATTCTAGATTACTTTATTCTATATTCTATATTAATTCTCTATTACTTTATTCTATATTAATTCTATATTACTTATTTTCTGATTATTACTTACAATTCTATAGTGTAGGCTTGGAGGAGCTTAACACTACATTAATCTCCCTGTTCCAAAAATAGATGCTCTTCAGAAGTTGAATTAATTTTGCCCATTCTCCCTATGTAATGTCATATGTAAGTGCTTTTCTAAGATTATCATTTAGAGATTGAAAAAGTTAATCCTCATACTGGATTCCCCTTTTCAAGCAAGTTTTGTATCTGGATGAATTATACATGATAATATTATAATTGTGAACGAAATGATACAAACTATGAGAATGAAGAGGGAAGAACTATTTTTTACAATACAGTGGTGATATTTTTACTCTCATTTTAAATATTTAAAAATATTTGTACACATTTAAAAATATATAGTGCTGGATGATTTTTTTAATAATATTAATTTTCAAAGTGCACTAATGAATGCGATTCTGTTAACAAGAAAAAACCCTGGTGATTAATATACTGTAAAAGTCCCGTTTGAGGATGCATGCACATTATATAGTATTTTGATTTAACAAGGAGGCTCAATGCTTAACCAAAGGACAGGAAAAAGAGGCAAAATGAAATTTTTATTTGAGAATGGAATTAAAGAACTGAGGCATTTTTAGAATTTGAAAACAAAATCTACAAATTTTCATTAACCTTTTATAAAAAAAATTTAATCTTACAAATTATAAAAATAAATTTTTCACAATGTTTTTAGATGATGTTATTTAAGATTATAAGTTGGTTTTAAAATATTATTTTTAAAAGATAACAAATTAAATTATCTCTAAATATTTAACATTGTGCCATAAGTTATGGAGTAAAATATAATGAATTCCTTTTTATTTTGCTAAAGTCACAGAAAGCCCCTTCATATTTTCAAAACTTACATGCTAATCAATTTTTTAGTGTAGTTATGAATTTTACATAGAAATTTTAAATTGCTTTTTTCGGCTAAGCTAGACATAATCGGATTGGAGATGCCCCTGATTGAGTTATTCTCAATTAGTAAATGTGACATCTCCTAAAGGTTATTCAAACATTAAAATGCTTAATTTTTATTTTGCAAATATATAAAAAATTTAAAATTATTAATTCCCATTTTATCTAATTGCCTACTAAAGAAAAATAAATAATTAATTATGATAATGGTTAATTATTATTTTTAAAATTGTAGTAGAATTAATGAGTTTTAAATAAAAATAAGTATGAATTATGTTGATTAAGTTATTTATGTATTAAATAAACATGGATAATGAACAGGGTAACATTGCTACCATTTGAAAACTTCCAAGGCAATATTTGAATAAAAAAAACTTCTGAGTGCCCAACGCTAAGGTGAAAACCTTGTGAAAAATTTGAACCTTAATCCTATAATTTAATATAAGTTTTTTGGCTTAAAAAAATAAACTATATTTATCTTTTTACTGTAGCATGAGCTTTGTTTATTATTATTGCTATTTACAGTCAAACAGAAACTTATTCATGGGTGTGTAGCAGCGAAGAGCAGTGAGAATTGAAATCTAGGTCTGATGCACAAAGGTTACAGATTGTGTCACTGGATCTTAAGGTCTTTCGCATTCTCATAACAAGTTTTTGAATGCTCTGGAATTCATTATCCCATAAAAGAGATTACATGAAAACTAAAACGACGAGGTTGATCTGAGACAAAAATCAATATAACACATAAAATCTCTCCACCCAATTACTGTTCATAAGCAAACTTTGGCCAAAAAAAATTCCTCTGCAAACAAGTTACTGTTCACAAGGGAAAGCAATTCAAATTTCAAAACGCGCCATAACTTTTCATTCACAGAGCTCCTCTCTCTCCCTCCCTCCTTCTTCCTCAGTCTCTCTTCTCCCTCATCTCTCAGCTCTCAGTCTCTCTTCCTCACTCCCTCAACTCTCACTCTCACCTTCAGCGAGCTCTTAGCGCTCACCGTCCCTTGTCTTCTTCTCTCACCGTCTCCCTGCGTAAGTGAGACATCGAATTGATTCCTCACCGTCCCTTATCCTAAACCCTAACCTTCTACCGAAAGAACCCTAACCCCTCGATTTGGTGATCATCTTCCCGGCAACTTGAAGCTTGAGCTCTAAAGAACGTCTCTCATCGAGTTTGTGGCGGGTAAGTTGTGATTTGTGGTTTCCTCTTCGTTTGTTACTGTTCGAACAAGAGAGTATTCATCTTCATCTTCTTCCTCTCTTGACGACCCTCCTATAATCGACAATCAGAGACGAAGCTTGATATCCGACAGCTGAAGGTCTCACGGAGATCCTCTTATTATCGTGTTTGGCTTCGATTTGTGGCTTCCCATCAGTATCTGGGTCTTCGAAAAATCAGAACTTTGATTCGAGATATGAACTTAATCAAGAATTGCTTCCTCTAACTTTAAAGTTGCTGTTGTATTTGTCATCGTTTATCTCTCTCAACTCTCAGTCTCTCTTCCTCACTCTCTTAACTCTCACTGTATAACTTGCCTATTTTTGTGATCGATGTGGTCAACTGTCAAAATCTGTAAATTGTGTTTTAAATATTAAAATATGACTTTCTCTGGGATGCTGGTTTTACCATTGTTAAAGCTGGTCACCAGAGCTCCTCTCTCGCATGATTTGGCTTCATGTCTTCCGTATTCTGATTTTCTTACCATGTTATTCTTTTCTCCAATATCCATATCACACTAAACAATTTGTGCAATGTTGGTTTTGAAATGATTGATATATATATATATATGTGCTAGAGTTGATGAGGTTCAGCAGCCGAGTGTCACGGCTAGCACTCAACAGTTTCACAGATAGGAAAAACTTGTTCACTGATATATTGGAAAAATTCTATGGTCTATTCCAACATGCATCCAAATACAAACGATACGGAATTAACAGAAGCAATAAAACAGAAAAGACAAACATGGAAGGGGAGAGGGGGAGAGAGAGAAACAGAAGAGAATAATCCAAAATCATTCACACCCATTCCTAACGGTTTTTGTCCTCTTCTTATACTAGTCCTCCAGCTCTCGAAGTTTCCATGTTTTCTTCCTCATCCGCTGACTCCTTCTCGCCTTTCTCACTTCTTCTTCATTTGGGCTATCCCCATATGGGCTTGCTTCCTTGTCCGATGGGCTTGTAGTGCTAGGATCTGTTACACCGAGACAATCAATTCAGAATAATAATGTGAATGAGATAAAGGATTACTCTCAGCAAATAGAAATGGACAAGTCGAAGATCAGGAAGAGAATTGAAGGTAAGGTTGCCATTATTACCGCTTCTACTCAAGGCATCGGTTTCGCTATAGCCCAAAGGCTTGGCCTTGAGGGTGCGTATGTTGTCATCTCTTCTCGCAAACAGGTTCGTCGCTTTCTTTCATTTTAAAAAGTGTGAAATCTTCAAAATTGTTGAGATTTCAATCATATTCTGCTTCCTAAATGATTTGATAGTTATCTACAAGAATAAATTTTGATTATTTACTAATGATCCTGTACCACTCTTCCACACCCTTCTTGGCTTATTTGAATGCTAGCTTCATGCATATTGAATTCAAACTTCTCTTCACTGCTAAAACAAATGTGCCTTTAGTCAGAAACCTGTGAGAATAGTAAGTGCAACTTAAGATATTGCTTTTAAAATTGTTTTATATCCTGTCTAAAATGTCGATTAGGAAATCAATCTGGACATTTTCAAAGTTATTGATTGGTCAAATTCGTTGGAATGAATAATGTCATGTAGATGCAGTCTATATTGCCTTCCGGACCATCACCATCCTTGAAATGGTTTATTATGTTAAATTGATAAACAATTTTACTGTGTTGATGTTTTGTCTTATAAAGGATTTTATTGCTGAGATAATATTATCCTGCCCTTTCTTTTGAATTGTTGTTTATAGCTTATGCCTGTCATTGCAGCTTCAATAAAGTTATATATCTATCTTTTGTTGTGATAGGGCAATTGATCACTGGTAGTTGGTATAAAACCCTGAAATGTTGGGACCCTAGAGGTGCAAGTGGGCAAGAATGCACACTTGTTGGGACATACCCACAACCTGAGCGTGTTTACTCTCTTTCTTTGGTTGGGCATCATCTGGTTGTAGCAACAGCCGGAAGACATGTTAATTTTTATGATTTGAGGAATATATCTCAGCCTGAACAACGGAGGGAATCTTCATTGAAATATCAAACCAGATGTGTGCGATGTTACCCAAATGGAACAGGTATTTACTTGAACTTTTGGGAATTTTTGGGTAAATTGTTTCAAGTTGTCTCGAAATTCTTATTGGGTTCCCTTGAGAATGACATATTTTCTCTTATTCACTGTGCTTTAGCCTGTTTTTTTAGTGCTAAATTAAATATGTAGACAAATGCTACAAACATGTTCATATGAATGAAGGAAATAGGAATCTTTATATATTCGCTTTATGTGTCATATATTCAAATCCAGCTGATATACTGAGACTTGTCATTTTCATTCATTATATATGATATAATGCATTCTGTACACATGATTACTCCATGCAGGTTATGCCCTTAGTTCAGTTGAAGGGCGGGTTGCAATGGAATTTTTTGATCTCTCAGAGGCTAGCCAAGCAAAAAAGTTGATTTCCCCCTTTCCTATATCTATGCATGGATTTTTTTTTCCTGAGATTGATATTGATATTCTGCTTACTCTTATCAGTATTTATAATATATTTTTTGGTTGCATTCAAGCATAGCATACGTTCATCTTCTTCAAACTTCTTTTCAGTTAATGACTTCTATGCTTTCTGCAGATATGCTTTCAAGTGTCACAGAAAATCAGAAGCTGGAAGGGACATTGTCTATCCCGTAAATGCCATAGCATTCCACCCAATGTAAGTATTATAGAGTTCTTCATTCACCGGGTCTTCCCTAAAGTTATGAGGCTGAATATCAAAGCTATATATGTAATTTTCGCTCCAATGACTAAAAGCCAAAGGTTACTACGATGCAGTAAGACTGAAAGGGGGGATTCCCTGGTATTTTGTCAAAGAATGAGTTTCTTTTTACAAGACTTAAATTAATGAAGTCTCCTTTAAACAATCTCAATAGTGATAGGCGGCTTGACCATGATGTTAATTGGGAAATTAAATACTTGCAAGAATGCTTGGAACTATTTGCCACATTGAAACTGAAGGATGAGGGATAATACCATGATCAAATGTGAAAGCAATTAATGAGGAAAATTTAATATTGATTGACTGAAATGAATCGGCATCCTTAAAATAGCCGCCTTAGTTGTTTCATGTTTCAACTATACTAGACTTTAAAGCTGAAAATGTGTCCATTGCCCTTTTGATCTTATTGGGATATGGAGTTGTTCAGTGAGATATGCTGTAGCGATTAAAAAGTGCTGTGTGACTAATTCTACCTGCAGATATGGTACATTTGCAACTGGAGGTTGTGATGGCTTTGTAAATGTGTGGGATGGAAACAATAAGAAGATGCTTCACCAGGTTTTAGTTATTTTACATACTTTTATAATATTTATTTCTACCTTTTACCTGAGTAATTGCTGGCTTGTTGTTTTCCCTTTCAGTACTCAAAATATATATACGAATATCATAAGTGAAAGTGGTCACTTTTACACAAAGTAAGGTTTTGATTAATCCAGTTGCTATTGATGATTTTCCTACAAAAATTGATTAAATTGGTTAAAATTTATATCATTCTTGCCCCCATGTTATTAGAGAAAACAACTCATTACTTCAATCATATCTAATTCTTTGATTAAAAAAAATCATATGATATGCTCATTAAAAATTAATGAAACTTACAAATGACTTTTATGGCAAATTAAAATTTGTATTTTTAAGTTTCTTACCAAAGAACTTCTTTGTCTTCCAGATAATTGTATGTTTGCATTGTTCCACACAAGTTGCATGTTCTAATTACCCATACTTTCTTAAAATGTTGTATGAACCTTTAATGCAGATGTTGAGCTTCTGAGAACCTTATTTGATATGAATTTTTTAATGTCAGATTTGATTTGACAGTAAACCATGCTAACCATTTGTTTGATTTCCTTTATGGAAAACACGCTAAGATATCATAATTATGCCAAATGGAAACTGTATTTTCTGACATTCCTTTTAACCCTA
>JANTPZ010144911.1:7541-21928 GCA_025593235.1 Vachellia pachyceras | reverse complement strand
GAACCTGATCGCGCAGTAGACCAGAACTTCTCTGGGGCATTTCAACACCAGAAGCAGCATCTTGTGGTGCCATGACGGAAACTGGGGATTTCCACGCTATAGGCAGCCAAAAAGGACCTGGGATATAAAAATGCCACATTTAAAGATGCAAACTACACTACAACAAAATCGAATGACGTAAAAATGCATAAACTGCACATAGAATCAAGACGCAGCATATAATTCGCATTTGAAACACATACTATAGTTTATTCATAACAAAGCAAAAAAAAAAGAACAGAAATATATATTTTAGAAACAACGAACAGTGAAATATTTGACTTTTGCACGTCAGATTTCCTGGATATGCAACCATTAATTGATAGCATCGTTCGAACGGATATCAGCAACTTCAACTCATATAGACCAATAAATACTAGCTTTATACTGCCAACCTACATTAGCAAAAACTTGACAGTTGCACTACATCAAAGACTATGTTCAGAAAAAGAAAGTATGCAGAAATCCAAAAAAAAAAAATCACACAGCAAAAAAGAAAGAAAAGAAGATTGAGGAACTGTAATTTAAATCGGAAACAAGGAAGTGTAAACAAAGAATAGAGGATAAAGCTTGAGGAACTGTAATTTAAATCGGAAACAATGTAAACAAAGAATAGAGGATAAAGCTTGAGGAACTGTAACAGAGAGGAAAACCGTGATAAAAAAATTTTTTTTGCCGAAAAAACCGTGATAAAATTACAAATTAATATCCGCTCTGGAAATATCAAACTGCAGGGCGAGGTCTGGATAAAAATTAGTAGTTATATAATCAGACCCGGAGGTACGGCTACCCACAGCAAAAATAATAAAATTAAAATTATGATGAGAGTGATGATCCTGAGATCATTTGTTTACAGCACAGAATGGACTAAGGCAACTAGAAAACACGAGAAGCGAACCTTTCAAGATAGAGTGGTAAGGAACTATCGCTAGATCTTTCAGTTGACTTCTTGACGACCTTCAACCTGATTAGAGATCGGGGCATACGATTCTTTTATAGAGCCTGTTTTCTGACACGTGGAAGACCCTAAACATGATTTCAGACTTAAAAACAAGACTTAATTTCGACGGCCGTATCATTGGCGGGCTTGTAAATACTCTCTTTCACACATTATTAAATTAAATCTTCCATTTATTTATATTAAAATTTTAAACTAATGTGACAAACCCTTGTTACCAAGGAAAAAATTAGGGAAAATTACCCATAGGTCCCAAACAATAGAATTAACCATAAAATGGTTTTAAAGATTCAAAAAATTACCATAAGGTTCCAGGAGTAGCTGTTGAGGTTGTCATTAACAACCTTACTAGCTTTCATTAACAACCTCAGTAGCTACTCCTAGGACCTTATGGTAATTTTGTGAATCTTTGAGACCATTTTATGGTTAATTCTGTTGCTTGGGATCTCTGGATAATTTTCCCAAAAAATTAAGAGAAACAGGAATGAATATATAGGAGAGCGAAATCAATTGTGTTCTCCTTACTAGTTACTACCGACAAGATTGAAGGCATAAGAGAAAAGGGCATGGCCCCCAAATTCATATATAGAGAGGTTGATTAAATAAATAATTATATTTAAAAAATTTACAATCGAATTCCAAATAAAAGAATTAATAAATAAAAGATCTTAAAAATTCATAAAATTACTATAAAGTCCCAAAAGTAGCTGCTAAAGTTGTTAATGAAAGCTGGTAAGGTTATTAATGACAACCTCAGCAGTTACTCCTGGGACCTTATGGTAATTTTGTGAATCTTTGGGACCTTCTATTCATTAATTCTCCTAGTTGGGTTCTGATTGCAAATGTCCCTTATATTTATTTGGAAGATTTATTGTAAGGTCACACGCTAGCAAATTATTTACGGTAAGGTCTCGAAAAGTTGTCAATGGTGGCTGCTCCACTTGTCAATGGAGCTCCTCAAGTTGTCATTGACAACCTCTCGGGACCTTACCTTAAATAATTTATTAGCGTGAGACCTTACAATAAATCTCCATATTTATTTAATTACTTATCTTTTAATTAATTTGACTTATACAGGGGTGAGCAAACTCAAAGGGCAGAGTCCCAAAAGATGTGTTTGGTACTCTGGTTGAAATTGAAGCCGATCGCCCCTATCTCTTTGTGCTTTGTATGGAAAAATTAGGTCATCTTATCAAGGCGGAGTGCCGAGGAAATAGATGGAAGCCGTTAAGATTTCCAAATAATGGCCCTCACTTATCTCATCTGTTGTTTGCTGATGACCTCTTGTTGTTTGCTGAAGCTTCCTTGGGGCAAATGAAAATCATCAAGCGGGTTATGGCAAGGTTCTATGCAGTCTCAGGCCACAAGATCAATCTCTCCAAATCTAAAGCCTTATTTTCAAGGAATGTTAATCATGGTAGGGCCGTAATCCTTAGCCACGAGTGGCATTGGAAGTACAAATGATCTAGGCAAATACTTGGGAGTTCCCATCATCCATTCACGGGTGGGGAAAGAGACCTTTCGTCATATAACAAGAAAGGTTAGATCGAGGCTCTCATCTTGGAAGGGTAGGTATCTAACTATGGCCAGTAGAACTATCCTCATTAAATCAGTTTTATCTGCCCTTCCTTCTTAACAAATGCAGTCGACCCTTTTGCCAAAAGGAGTTCTTCAGGAGATTGAAAAGATCACTAGAAACTTCTTATGGTCACAGGACGAAAGCAAGAGGAAAATGAATCTTGTGGCTTGGAGCTAAATCATGAGACACAAGAAGAATATCAAGAATATTGAGACGCAGAATAAAGCTTTCATTATGAAACTTTGTTGGGCTATGATCACCAAACCTAATGCCCTTTGGGTCAGGTGTCTGCGAGCCAAGTATGATTGCGGATGGGAACCGATTCCGATGGTGAATAGGAAGAGGACCAACTCCATAACCTAGAAGGCTATTACTGAGGTATGGGAGGTTTTCATCTCGGGGGTAGGTAGGAAAGTGAACAACGGGCTACCTACTAAGGTTTGGTGGGACCTATGGACCCCACTTGAAAAACCGCTTATAAAGTTGGCTAACCAAAACCTGGATTACATTAACCCGGAGGATAGAGTTGCAGACTTTATAACCCCAAGTGGCACTTGGGATGTGGAGAAGTGGGCTCGGTTCCTTCCTCCTCGTATCGTCACCTCTATCTTGCGGATCAATCCTCCGTCCAATGATATGGACGATGAGTTCTGTTGGAGGAGCTCCCCTGATGGTACCTTTTCCGTAAAATCTGCTTATGCGTTCCTTACCAAACCAACTATGGAGGTGGTTAACCCATTGTATCGCAAGATTTGGCGGTGCCCTATGTCTGAAAAAATTAAATTTTTCTTGTGGCAGGCAACCCATGAGAGACTGGTTACCAACTCCTTGAGAGCTAGGAGAGGCTTGTCAGTGATAGGAGAGTGCTCTTTTCAGTGCAATTGTGAGGAGAGCATTATACATGCCTTGAGAGACTGCAAGAGAACGAGAGAAGTGTGAAGCGAATTTTTAAATCCTAACATGTATATTGCTTTCTTTTTCTTGTGGTTTTCAGGACTGGCTTATGTGGAATGCAACTCACCATCCAGGGAAGGCGAGATTTCGCCGATGGACATGGGTGAAAGTCTTCGCTATCGTTTGCTGGACGATTTGGAAGGTGAGATGTACTTAGTTGTTAGAGACTAGAGATACCTCCACAAAAGAAACCTTTCACACGTGCATGTTTCATATAATGGAAGATGCATCAAGTGGACAGTTCACGCACCACATCTTCTGAGGGAGTGTTACTGACGGTACATACTGGAGACAGCCACATGTTGGATCTGTTAGGTTGGATGTCGACGCCTCAGTTCAGGGACCAGATCAAGCGGCATGTGGTGGGCTCATTAGAGACGACCGAGGGCAGTGGATTATTGGTTTTCAGAGGAAGCTCGGGAATGCCACGGTCACAAGAGCAGAGATCTTGGCAATCTAAACAGGACTGGAGTTATGCCCAGCCTTGAAGCTTAGGGATATACAAGTTTTCTTAGACTCTCTAGAAGCACTCAACATTCTGCTCAGGGACAGTGGACCAAATCACCATCTTCATCATGATATTGAAGCAACCCGTAATATGTTGTATGGTAATTGGAACATAGAATTGTACCACTTCAATAAAGAAGTTTTGAGGTGCACAGATATCAAGGGGTTGATGCTCGGAGCTTGCTAACCTATACTCTCCTTGATGTCCCCTTAAGTTGTAGGGAATGTCTCATACTTGACCAGCTGTCTGGCCAGGAGGTAACCCTCAGTCTATGTTGTAGACGTAATTTTCAAGCATAGGATGCCTTTTTAATTCAAAAAAAGAAATTGGAGCCGATCCAACAATCGAATATAGAGTCAAGGGAGGGAGGGTAATAAAAAATCAGTCTGGTTACTCCGTTGTGGTGAAATCAGGTTCCTGGATTCCAAATTCCTTCTTGGACTCCTGATTTCATTTCTTTGCACAAGAAGTAAAGCTGAAAACGGTGAGACAGAAGGATGGATTTGGGATCTGCATGCACTGGTAGGGGCAGTTGAAGTAGAAGAAAGGGATGGGTTGTTCGTTTTCTGGGTTGAATGCTCTCTACGACGCTGTTAATGGAGGAGGGGATGTTTGGATCAATGATAATAGATTTCGAATCGTCAGGCAGCTCGGGGAAGGTGGATTTGCCTTCGTCTATTTGGTTAAGGAGGTGGTCGCTGACTCTTCTCCCGCCTCTGCTAACAGTGGTCTCTCTAAGAAGCTCAAAGACTCCTCTCATGTCTCTGGTTCGGTTCTTCTGCTTCTTAACCCAAATTACTCTTTTTGCCTCACTGTATAAAATGTGCAACACTTTGTGATTTGCGTTATTCGTATTGGAATCTGATAGTAACTTCCTATATTCCTGAGTTGGGTTGAAAAATAACAGAAATGAAGGTATGTAGAGATTTGAATTTTGTCAGCATACACCGATCTAATCGATGCTAAGTTTTGATCTGAGCTTCTTAATACTGAATTCATTGGAGTACCTCAACTTCCTATCTAAACTACTACCAAGCGGCATGCGATTTCTAATGTTTAAGCTTGGATGAAAAATTTTATGAACTTTAAATGCATATGGTGTCCGGGCTCGATAAACATATTTACTATGGATTGAGATCTGTGTGCTTGCTTCTTTCTTGCTGGTTGCTAGTTTGTGTCTAGTGATTATGAGGCAAAGTAATGTGTTTTTGATAAAATGGGGATGATAATCATCCCATCATGAATCTTGAATATAAAATTATGATAAATCTCGTGTCGTGTCTCTCACTTTTATGGAGGTGATTTGTAAGTTTAGAATTTTCCTGGTTGGTTGTCTGCAGTTAGAAGAGTTTCCATATAATTATGTATTAACTTCACTGTGGTCTTCCTTTTTGCAGAAGATGGAACTTATGCTATGAAAAAAATCCTCATTCAGAATAGCGAACAGTTGGAGTTGGTGAAGGAGGAGATCCATGTCTCATCCCTGTTTAATCATCGAAATCTGCTCCCACTTCTTGATCACGCAATCATCTCTATTAAGGTAATTTTCATCTAAACAAATTTTAGAGTGGTAATGTAAGTAATTGCAGCCAACAATGATATTGGGCTCCTATACGACAATTTGACAAATTCTACAAGAATAAGATCCATGGTGCTGGTCTCATGGCTTATGAAAATATGAATGCTTATTTTAAAGAAGCCTTGATATACCAGCGCTTCTATCTTGTAGTCCGGTAAGCGCATATGTTGTTACAGTGTGGCTCATAAAAGATGTAATTTTAGTGCTGGAATGTGTACCATTGTGTCAAGTCCTTTGGTATATTGGGTTCATTTCATTCCTTCCCTGTTTTTATGCCTGTGCTTATGTTTTCAAGATGGTGTTTTTGCTGACAGCCTACCCAAGAAACATCTTGGAACCATGAAGCGTACCTGTTATTTCCAGTTCATTTGGATGGAACTTTGCTAGACAATACCAAAACAATGAAAGCCAAGAAGGAGTTCTACTCTACCAGTGATGTTCTTCAAATTTTTTGGCAGGTAAAAAAAATCATCTGTTTTGTTACACGTTTCACTCTTGTTGACATGTGTGTTTAAATATCAATCTAGCAACTAAAATCATCACTTGTTAACAGTTTGGCTATCAAGGCTAGACTCAATAATATCAATCCAGCAACTTTTGTGACATGCGATAGTTATCAAAAGTTTACATTGAGAGTGAGGAAATTTGATCATCTCTTGCCTGTCTCAGTTTCATCTATGCTTCTAAGAGGCCAACACACACACAAATGACAATGTAGCTAACTAGTTAAAAATTATCGGAAAAAGAAAAAGACTAGTTGAAAGCCAACATTTGTTAAATGTTATCCTAGTCCTATGAAACAAGAATCGGCTAATTTTCATATTGTTAGATATTTAATTAATTTATAAAAATATTTATTGCTTTTCTAGAATCTATGTTTGAAGGTTTATACTACGTGAAACCAACAAAGCTATCGCTTAAATGTACTAATCTAAAAGCCTTTTAACTTGTGAAATCAACTCAACAGCTTTGTGCAGGACTGGAGCATATGCACAGTTTGAATCATCCATATGCACATAATGATGTCAAACCTGGAAATGTTCTGATAACCCATAGGAAAGGGCAACCACCTCTTGCCATACTGATGGATTTTGGCAGTGCACGTCTTGCCAAGAGGCAAATTCGCTCTCGGCAAGAGGCATTACAGATACAGGTGCTTCTATTCATTGCTTTATTAATTATATGGTGTTAACGTTTCATGTGTCCAGTTCTTACATTACCATTAATATGGACATGGATCTTGGCAATTTGGCATGCCATATTTGCAAAGCACAATTTTCTGAACCTTGTGGCATAAGATATTCTGCATCATCAAGTTGGTGGCACATTTTGAATTTACTAATACGCAATTGCTTGTTCTTAGACTTCCATTGTGACACTCTTAAAAACTAGCTCTTTTGATTTATGTATCAAAAGGATAAAAAGTTTTATTTCAGTTACCAGGCTTAGATTTTATACTCAGCTCAGCTGATTATTGCATTTTTTAACTTCTTCATAGGAATGGGTAGTTGAACACTGCTCTGCTCCTTTCCGTGCTCCTGAGCTGTGGGATTGCCTAAGCTATGTTGATATTGATGAAAGGACTGATATTTGGTCACTGGGATGCACCTTGTATGCAATAATGTGAGGATCAATCCTTCTTTACATGTAACTTCTTAAATTTTTGTGTCAATGATTTATATTTTCTATGTCTTGATTCCACAAAATAATATTAGTCTTATCACTTCATATGTGCTTACACTTTTTGTGTATGCATTGCATTTTGATTCAGAAGCCTTGATGTCATTTAAATATTCAGATACTATAAATTATCAGATGTAATAGAAAATATCATCCTTAGCCTTGAGGCCTTGAACAAAGATCCCTCCAGAAGAAGTGAGATATGTATGGCCATGGACTCTAAAGTGTGTCCATTAAATTCAATGTCGCCTCCTAATCCTGGCATGTTTTATTGCGTAAACTAATATTTCACAAAACAGATTGATGCATCCCACATCGGTTAGAAAGGGAAGGTCCCGGGTGGTATATAAGCGAGTTTGTGCCTCGTCTTCACGAGCTAGCTGTTGGGGGTAAAAGGCCAGGTTCGTGCTACCGTTTGTTATCAGAGCCTACCCTCGCCTAGTTGGTTGTGGGCGTGCTCATGGTTCCTATAGGGTCCCTCGTGAGGATGCTCGGTTTAAAGGGGTCGGAAATGATACATCCCTCATCGGTTAGGAAGGGAAGGTCACGGGTGGTATGTACCGAGTTCGTGCTACAGTTATAGGGATTAAAAAATTCGAGTAGGGCTTCATCTCTCTTTAGCCCTATGTATCAGGAGGTCTTCCTCCACTAGCAGGTTTTTTTTTGGAAAACTTCAAGGGCTCTTTCATTCATTATGTTAGATATCAAGGAAAATCCTTATCAAAGATTTTTACAAAATGTTCTATTTTTGTATAGAAATAGATTCGCTCAAAAAGGACTCCAAAAGATGTTAATCGTAACGGTAGTACGAACCCGGTCTTTTTCCTCCAAAAGCTAGCTCATGAAGGCGAGGCACGAACTCGCTTATATACCACCGAAGACCTTCCCTTCCTAACCGATGTGGGACGCATCACAGACTTGCTATGGCTTTTTAATTCTGGTTATATTTTTTTCTTCAGCTTTGTTTTCTCTTGTAAAATTCAACCTCCAGTTTTATCGGCGATGCAATACCATTATTACTGTCCTCATCTTGGAAATGGATTTTTTTGCCCTTAGTTGCTAACAATATTTTGGGTGGTTTAGTATGTTTGTTCATGGTTGCCTGACTTATTCTGCAGGTATGGTGTATCTCCATTTGAATATGCACTTGCAGAATCTGGAAGGAGCCTGCAATTGGCTGTTGTAAATGCTCAGGTCAAGTGGCCAGCTGGACCTAAGCCCCCATTTCCAGAAGCTCTTCATCAGTTTGTGACATGGATGCTTCAGCCTCAGGCCACTATGAGGCCCCGCATAAATGATATCATTATCCATGTCGATAAGCTAATTGCAAAGTTCTCTCCTTGAGTAAATATGAAAAGGATTCAGCAGAGGCATGGTTAACCTTATATTGTAGATGTTGAGAAGATGTCGAGTGATGTTTCTATCAGCAGTGATATGTAGATTAGAAGCAGTAGCTGTTCCTTCCCTTGCACTCTGAACAATTTTTTTTATTTTTTCGGTGCTAGTCTTGGTGGTCTGCGTTGGCTTTTAAACATACCGTTCGTCAAATTTTACTTAGTTTTTTCTCTCTACATAATATATGAAGTGGTCAATCTCCAATTGTCTTTTACATATGGATTCACACAAAGTTCTTGCCATTTATTAGTCTTCTATGTTTCCCTTACATAGCATATTTCCAATATTTAATAGCCATATTTGACATTCAATAAAAAAGCATGCTCGCATAAGTTGAGATAAAACTCTTCTTACATACTTACCTTGTAGACTATAAATTACATTGGAAAAGTAATTTCTACCATTAATATGTGTCTATGGTCTAAACATGCCTATTTGCATAGCGTAGTTGTTGCTCTTACACTTTGTTTTTGGATCCAAAACTTAGGATATTCATCATGGGGATTGTGGATCAAGGCTAGTGCTGGGAAACGGGCTGGCCCGCCGGCCCACGGCCAGCCCGCCTCAGCCTGAGCCCATTTGGCCCCTTTTTTACGGGCCGTCAAAATGGTAGTCCGAACCCGCCTCAACCCGCGGGCTGAACCCATTTTCTCAGCACTATTCAAGGCTTTTAAAAGAACTTGGATGCATGGCCCTATTAGACACTAAAGATTTTAATTAGAAATTAGGGGAGAGAAATAAAAATATTAAAATATAGCATTAAATTTAGGGAAATTGACAAAGAGGTCTCAAGGAAGTAAAAAAATCATTAAAAGGTTCCAAACAATATGACAATTATTCTAAGGTCCCATGGGACCTTTTAGTAATATATTTCAATTGTACAATGTCTCAAATGCCTCCACGGTTATAGAATCAAGCCTTAGTGACACATATGAACTTCTTTTTCTTCTTTCTCTTCTTCTCATCCCTCTTCCTCTTCAGTTTGAACACCCAAGTGCTGCAACTAATCTTCACAAAATCAAGCATTTCAGACCAGACCTTTTTTCTCATCTCGGATCTTCCATAGATGACACCTCACCCACTGAGTTCTTCGAGGTAACCAAACCCATTAAACTCCCTCCAACGGAGCCTTGTTCATACCACATACTTCAAGACGATTTTGGCTTCATGTATGGAAAACCCCTGTTTTAACTAATTACAGTCCTCCCAAACATTGCCATCGCAAGTTCTCCAATATTGTCCTCGAATGGAAGGCAACTTATAAAGGAACTCAATTCGATCGCATTTTCGGTATGTGGCTTGGTAGGGTTGAACTGCTTCGAAGTTGTATGGCAGAGCCTAGGCTTACTGGAATTGTTTGGACTGTTAAAAAGGACATTGCAAGGTACTCTTCCTTACTCATGAATGATCAGGATCTTGCTGTCTATTTGGGAAATATTGTTGACAATACTTACACTGGGGTTTACCATGTTGATATTTTCTCTCACTTTTATCCTGATGTGAAGAGTTTCAATGATGATGAACCAAAATCTGATGTAAGTTTGGCTTTTGGGTATGGTTTTCCAGCAGATTTAATCTTACACATTTCAAGAAATCTTCCATTGAATGATGGGTTGTGGTTTGAAATTGTCAATTCTAATGATACAGCTATGAAAAACTTCAAAATCCCCCAAAATAAAAGGACAGTACAGCCTGATTTTTTAGAAGAGGAAATTATGATTACTAGGATTTAGGAATGAAAAACCAACTCTTTATATAGATCAAGGAAAAAGAAGAAGATGAGGAGAAGGAAAAAGAAGAGAAGAAACAAGGTGGTGTCCCACCACTACCAGGAGCAACCGCCCATCTCACACCTGCACCATTCGAGCTGCACCAGGAGAAAAATGTGTGGTTTGTAATTGTCAAACCTAAAGCACAAACTAAGTATACAACAACTTTTCAGGTTGTGTAATTATTATCTCAATATTATTCTGTTTCTAGTTTAATTCCTTCAATTTTTGCTGCATACTTTGTACATACATTGGTTGGACTTTGGATTTATTGTTGTCTATATCATAGTGATCGAAATAGCCTTTGAAAATTGATACTTTCTGAAGCGTCTCACTCCTACCTTTTCCTTAGAATGCAATGGATTGTATATAATTGATGATTCTTTTTAAAGTAATGAGCTTTGAGAGTGGATTTAGTTGAAAGCTTTGGTCAAGAAAAGGAGAATGAAAATTGAAGCCTTAGTTTTATGCTGAGTCATATGTTCGCCTCATCACCTGTAATTCATATCACTTTTTGGTTGACCTGCAGAGCAAAAGAAGCAAAAAGTTTCTGAAATAAAGGCTGGAATTGATGAAGCAGAAACTTTGGTACTCTCTTATCCTGTTTATGGGAGACCTGTTTTTCTTCTGTACTCTGTGATTCTGATACTTCTGAGCTTATGATATTGTAGATTTGAAAAATGGACCTTGAGGCAAGAAGTTTGCAACCAAATGTCAAGGATGTGCTTCTTGCTAAGTTGCGGGAGTACAAGTCAGATTTAAACAATTTTAAAAGTGAAGTGGGGTTATAAATGGGAGCTGCTAGGGTTGTTAATGATAGCTGATAGGGTTATCAGTAATAGCTGCTTGGGTTGTAAATGGGAGCATTGGGGTTATCAGTGACAGCTATTTGGGTTGTAAATAGGAGCTGCTGGAGTTGTCAGTGCCAGCTACTTGGGTTGTAAATGGGAGCTGCTAAAATTGTGAATGGCAGCTGGTGTGGTTGTCAGTGGAAGCTACTGGGGTTGTGAGTGACAGCTGCTGGGGTTGTCAGTGGTAGCTAGTGGGGTTGTCACTGACAGCTAGTGGGGTTGTCAGTGACAGCTGTTGGGGTTGTAAATAGGAGCTGATGGGGTTGTTAATGATGCTTATTAGGGTTGTTAATAAAGTTACAAATATCAATAAACTGGACAGCGTGGTAGTATCACGCACAAGTGGAATAAAGTTACAAACGATATTATAATCAATAAAACCAGTTTTGTCAATAGCAAACTTTCTATGCAGAATCAATGAAGGACCTAAGCTCCAGGAGAAATTAGCAGACTCCATCAATATGAACCTCAAGTTTGGTTACTCATTTGCCTACTCGCACTCTTTTCACCACTGATTTCTTTCTTTGTCCTACAATCCTCTTTTTTCAATGTGATTGATCTCAATTTTTCAGTAACTTCATATAAAATCTACCTCTTTACATAAAGCTATGAAGCATTTTATCATTAAAGTTTGTGTTCTCCATCATCACAACCTTCCCAAATTTAGATCCAAAACGCTCTACATTTTTGCGTTCATCGCTTCCAACGGCACATCGTGTAGCTGGATCAAAAAGGGACTCTAATTAAGATCAATTTCATCAATTGTCAAGTATTAACCTCTTTCTTGTAAGTAGAGCAAATGACCATGGACAGACCAAGGTCTTCCTCGCAAGATCTGGTGGGGTTGTTATAGGCAGCTGCTGGGGTTGTTAAGTGCAGCTGCTAGAGTTGTTAATGGTAGCTGTTGGGGTTGCATATGACAGCTGCTTGGGTTGTTAATGGCAGCTGCTGGGGTTGTAAATGGAAGATGTTGGTGTTGTCATCAACAGTTAGTTGTAAATTAAGCCTGTGGGGTTGTCATCAGCTGCTTCGGTTATAAATTAAGCATGTAGAGGTTGACAATATAACTACATTGGACATAACGATATTCAACAACATCAATATTCATTAACCAATATTCACCAGCAGCTGTATTCATTAACCAAAGATACGGGTAATCACGGTAGTCTCATACATAGGTAAACATAAATTATATTATAACTAATAAAATCATGTGTACACTTTATATCTGAGTACCAAGTGAATGTTTACAATTAAAAATGGAAATGAAGGACTAAATTTTATTCACAACCCAAAATGACCAACTAAATGTGTACAAAACAATCTACATCTCCTTCTTCCTCTTTTTGAACCCCTCAAGTATGGCCATGACTTTTCACCATGTATGTTTTTGGGGTTATTGACAAGCCACCATAATACCGCTGACCAATATTTCTATTTTCATGTTTGACTTGTGTCTATGCTTCTTGTCTCATCCGACTATATCGCTGACCAAGATGGCGAGCATCCTCCAAAGGTGCACCATGGATCATTGATCTTAAGGGGTCTAAAACCTGAAAAGTAAAAACACAGGATTCATGCTGCTGTCCTGATAAATTTAAAAAAGATACAAGACAAACATCATCTTTCAGTCATGGGTCCAAAAATGAAGTCATTATCAAGTATTGATAAATGTGATCAACGCATTCTTGCAATAAGGGGAATGATATATAAAGCCCAGATATATAGGCGAGGAGAAAAATGAATCATCCAAAATGCTAAGACAGACAAATCATAAATGTTTATCAAAACAAAGACAAGAGACACATAATCAATATTCATACTCTCTAACCTTTCTCCATAACTCCATATTACTAACTTTCTCCTTTCTTAAGTAAATGAGATTTCCCTTAATGTAAACAGCCATTGTCCATTGGTCAGAAGTAGTATAATACTATAATTCACAATTGAAGTTGCTAATACTCACAGAACTCCAACCAAGCTATTTGTACCCCCAAAAAAAACTCTCTTCCACAAAAATTCTTTGTAAAAATAGGATACAACAATTTAGTATCAAGAAGTTAATCGGAGAGCTGACAGATTCCATGACATTGCATTGGTCAAACAAAGGAAAAAGCTAAAAAAGGCAGATTCAACTAAAAGAAACTGGATAGGACACTCCAATCAGGTTTAACAAAGTTAAGGCAGGTGCTACCAAGGGTGCCACGCTTCTCGATACAAGTGGTCTTAAGACCGAGCTAAGCAGCTTTAATGGTAGTGACATACCCGTCGAGGCCACCACCAATGACCACAACATCGTTTTCATTAGATCCTAAAGCGAATCCCTTGGAGAAAGAAGCTAGAGATAAGGAATACCTGAGAGTCTCCGGTGAGAAATTCCTCAACAGAAGGTAAGCCTTTCATCTAGCAAAGCTTGCCATAGCCATAATTGCTCGTTGCTTTCTTCTTCTTTGGTCTACTACCACTCAGAGTGTAAGATAAAAAAAACCCTCGCTTGCCTTGCTTGAAAATGAATAGTGACCAGAGAATTGTTCTTTGGTCCTTGTGCACTCCTCATCCTCCCCATCGATTATCAATAATATTAATAATAATTGAATGTTACTAACAATCATCATAAACAGACGGCACGGTGAAAGGAGAAGAGACGAGTTATGGAGGGCAAGACTTAGAGGGACCGCACGGTGAAATAAGAAGAGACGGACTAAAGGAGGGAATCTCACATGAACAAAGAATGGCCAACGAAAAGATAAGTTCCGCCGATAGCACACACAGACTCCACAGGCTGAATAAGAACTGAGAAGGCGAGGGTCGTGGGAAAGAAACCCTTCAAGCCTCGACCAAGTTTGTGCATGTTTTAATCACTTTCAAATGGCCTAGGGTATTTTAGACTTTACACATCTCCAATTAATCACAAAAAGGTCCCATGGGACTTGAGAATAATTGTCAGAATGTTTTGGACCTTTCAATCATTATTTTGTCTGCTTGGGAATTGTGTTAATTTCCCTTAAATTTATAATCATTGTGAATGGTCCTAAGCCATAAACAGTAAATATAGTTTTTATTTAGATTTTATAT
>JANTPZ010144909.1:1009-12777 GCA_025593235.1 Vachellia pachyceras | reverse complement strand
ATACATTACGGAAGGGATATATCTTTTATAAAATTATGAAAAATTTCTAGCTAAAATCTTCAACAAGAGACATATTTCTTTCTTTTGATAGCAGGAGCGTAATCTTTAGATTTCTTGGTAAATTTTAACTCGATCACTTAATATGTATGTGTAACGATCCAATGGTTAATTGAGAGTAACTCTTTCAAAATGCTTTTGTATTTACGTAGACTTGCAACTGATTCTAAAAATCTTATACTTAAGGAGTTAAAACACATTCCATCAAAATCAACCCGGTTGCTTACACACACACACACACACACACACATATAAGTTTTCATTGACATAAATTGAAAGAGCCGTGTATAAAGTGACGTTTGAGGTCACTATCGTTGATTAATGGACGTGGTCGGCGGCTTTTGTCTCAGCTCGTCTAATTCCATTCTTTCCATGCAAGAAACCCTATGGTCCTCTCAGCCATCCCCATATATCCCATTCCATTCTATTTATTTATACCACAACTTGACTCCCTTTACTTCTTTCTTTCAACTCCAAAACATTTGTTCTCCTTTTTAATTCATGTGTCGTTTATATATGCATATACACATATATGCTTCAAGTCAAGACCATCATCATCTTCATATAAGAAAAGCTAGATGGAAAAATGAGATTGAAGGATTTTTCTATATTCACATAACATCACTGTACACTATATATAGAAAGTTACAACAGATGAAAGCAAGAAAAGTATTGCACACGCACTGTAACCGTAAAGCTTTTGGAACATTTACAACAGAACAGAAAAATAGAACCTGTGCCACGTTATTGGGCCAGATACAGACGTCCACTGTTGAGCCCAAACTGATGAGTCTTAACACCCCTCCTCAAACTAGAGTCGGGAGGAAAAATTAGGCCTAGTTTGGACCTGAATTCCAGAAATTTGGTGTGAGACAAAGCCTTGGTGAACAAGTCAGCTATCTGCTTGGAAGAAGGTATGTAGTGGACAATGATTTGCTTGTTCAGAACTCTATCCCTTATATAATGCACATCTAATTCAATATGCTTAGTTCTGGCATGGAAAACAGGATTAAAAGCCAATGCAGCACTTATATTATCACACCAAGCTATTGGTGGGTGTTTAAGATACAAACCAAGCTCACTAATCAGGGACTGAATCCAAGCTAACTCTGCAGCAAGGTTAGCAAGAGATCTGTACTCAGATTCTACACTAGAGCGGGCAGCCACGGGCTGTCTCTTAGCTGACCAGGAAATTAAGGATTCTCCAAGAAACACACAATATCCTCCAATGGAACGCCTATCATCTGGGCAAACAGCCCAATCAGCATCAGAATAACCTTGCAGAGTAAGATGACTGCTTGGCTTAATGTGTAGAGATAGATCTGCTGTGCCCCTGAGATAGCGAAATATCCTCTTTACAGCTTGCCAATGATCAGCAGTAGGTGAGTTGAGAAATTGACTTAATTTATTCACAGCAAACAAGATATCTGGTCTAGTATAGGTTAGATATTGCAATGCACCAACAGCTTGCCTATACATTGTTGGATTATTTAGAGGAATTCCAACATCCTTAGAGAAATACTTATTTGCTATCATAGGAGTAGGAACTGGACTAGAGTTAAGTTAGACATGCCAAACCTGTCAAGTAGAGTTTGGATGTACCTTTCCTGCTTCAAGTATAAAACCAAGCTGTTTCTGAAAACTTCAATACCAAGGAAACAATGCAAGGGTCCCAGATCCTTGAGAGCAAAAAGTGAATTCAGCTGCTTAATAAATAACTCTAGAATATTAATGGAATTCCCAGTAATGATAATATCATCTACATAGATTAAAACAAACATAACCACTGTTCCATGCTTGAAGAAGAACAGAGAAGTGTCACACTTTGAATGAATGAAACCCCAACCTGTTAGAGTGATCCTCAGCTTATCAAACCAGGCCCTTGAAGCTTGCCTAAAACCATAGAGAGCTTTGTTTAAAAGGCACACATGATTAGGATGCTTAGATGAAACAAAACCTTCTGGTTGTTTCATGAGAGCTATCTCTTGAAGATCTCTGTTTAGGAAAGCATTATTAACATCTATTTGTCTAATAGCCCAGTCAAAGGTCATAGCTACTGTCAAGATAAACCTCAAGGTTGATGCCTTAAGTACTGGACTAAAGGTTTCATTAAAGTCTATACCTGGACTTTGTTGAAATCCCTTAGCAACTAAGCGGGCCTTATGCTTGAATACAGATTTATCAATGTAGGTTTCATTTTGAATACCCATTTACAATCAACAATTTTCTTATGTCCAGTGTTAGGTACTAATCTCCACGTTTGGTTTTTCAGCAAAGCATTGTATTCACTTAACATTGCTTTCCTCCACTCAGGATTATTTAGTGCTTCCTTTACATTCAGAGGTTCTTTATAATTGCACAGATTAGATTGAGCAAATCCAATGTAAGGCAAGAGTGGTTTATGTATACCTGTCTTGCTCCTAGTAACCATGTGGTGTCTAGTAGCTTTGGTCATTTGCATGTGTGAGACTTGATTTGAGGCATCTGAGGCAGCTGTATCATCATTTTGATTTGTTCCTGAAAGCAGATTCTCACCCTCGGCATTTGCAGTAGACAAAGGAGAAGTGTCTCCACTTGAGGACATATTGGTAGTTGAGTGATTGGGGCTGTTATTGAGCTGCAAACTATCACCTTGCTGTAGACCACCAGAAGTCTCAGCATTAGAATCTGTTTGAGGTATCTCTGAAAGAACAGATGTAGTAGATCTCAGTGGTATCTTAGACTGAACAACAATTTCATCTGATGACCTTCTCTTATTAATAAAACCTATAGAAAAAGGAAATACAGATTCATTAAAGATCACACGCCGAGAAAGATAGGTTCTACCAGTGGGGCTCAAACATTTATAGCCTTTATGAGAGTTGCTATAACCCATAAAGACACATTTAGTGGATCTAAACTGCAGTTTATGATCATTATAAGGTCTAAGACACGGATAGCAGGCTGTCCCAAAGGTCTTCAGAAAATTATAATCAGGTCTCTTTCCAAACAATTTAAAATATGGAGATTGACCCTTTAACACAGCAGTAGGTAACCTATTAATCAGCTTTGCTGCAGTGTGGAAAGCCTCCCACTAATAGTATAGAGGCATTTTAGCTTGAGCCAACAGTGTGAGTCCTATTTCAACAATATGACGGTGTTTCCTCTCAGCTCTTCCATTTTGAGCTGATGTATGGGGACATGAGTGCCGAAATAATATCCCAGAATCATCTAATAATCTGCAAAAGCTACGGTATTCTCCTCCCCAATCACTTTGAACCATTTTTATTTTACTGTCAAACTGGTTTTCAGCAAACTTCTTGAAATTAGTAAACATGATTAAGGCTTCATCCTTAGATCTTAGTGGATAGATCCAAGAATACCTACTGTAATCATCCAAAAACAGTATATAATAGCGAAAACCATTTGAGGATACTGTAGGTGCAGGACCCCACAGATCTGTATGTACTAATTCAAGTGGCTTGGACGCAATAGTGTTGGAAGTGTTGAAGGGAGTGAGTGAGACTTGCCCAGTTTACACGATTCACAAAAAGGTAACTCTTTTTCATTCCTCAAGTCAACTTTCAAATTACAATCTGTAATGATTTGATTTAAAACCTTACTACTGGGATGGCCCAATATATTGTGCCATAACTGTTTACTAGAGAGTTTACTACTAGACGATTCAGCATCTAACTCAGCAACGCAAACCATTTTACTGTCCTTAGTCTCTTTGGCATTGCACACCTGGTACATGCCACTCCTATTTGCTCTTCCCAGTAGCAGTGTCTCCCCTGTGTCCTGAGCCTTCACAACAACACTCTTAGAGTTAAATATCACATTGGCATCATTATCAGTAGCCATTCTATGCACATTTAGTAAATTTTTCTTGATCTTAGGTGTATATAAAACATTACTTAGTGTGACTCCCTTATCAGAAACATTTCGAATGGTTGATGAGCCTATTTTTCTTACATGCAGTCTGTGCCCCATCACCCAGTGTAATTTCCTTCTTACCAGGAAAATCTGAGGATGTATCAAGCTTGTTCAGGTCGTTTGTAACATGGCTTGTGGCTCCACTATCCATATACCACGCATCGTCAGTCACTATCTCAGGAGAGGCCCAATAGGCACTGTCAGCATCTGAGGAGAAAGGATTTCTTCTTCCATTGGAGTATGATCCTCTACTTCTACTTGAGGGTGTCACAAAGCAACGGTCGAAGTGATGAAAGCAATTCTCAACAGTGTGTCCAACTCTAGTACAGAGCTGACAGATTGGAGTACTGTCGTCACGGCCTGGACGACGAAAACTTGGTCCTCTACCTCGTCGTCCCCTGGATCTGTTACTCCTCATGGTACCACTGTTCCTGAAACTAGAGACACCATCAGATCTAGCAAAGTTTACAAAATTATTTCTCAACATTGAAAGATTAGCAAGCTGAGAGAGTTGGTCCAAGCAACTTTCAAACGTGAGTAATGAAGTTTACAACTCGATCCAGGTGATGGTTTCAGCTTGTTGTGACAGTTGTACGACTACAGGGTTGTAGTCACCGTCTAGTACTGCCAACGCCTGAATAACCAGATCAGGAAGCGGAACTGAGCTCCCGGCAACAGTTAGTTGATCAGCAATACTCCGTAGTTTGGAGAGATATTTAGCCATCCTCATTGCACCCTTCCTGGTGCGTTGGAGTTCGAAACGCAGCATGAGCAGACGAGACTTCGTCTGCACTCCGGCGAGTTGTTTTGCAGCAACCCACAAGCCGGTAGACATAGAAATTCCAGTCATTTCAACAGAGATCTCCAGCGACATAGTGTTGAGAAGCCATCCAAAAAGGAGTTGGTTGGCCGAAACCCAATCTTCAAACGCCGGATTGCTCGTCGTTGCATCTCTTTCTGTGATGAAACGCCGCGGACATGGTTTAGTACCGTTGATGAATCCTTCAAGCCTATACCCTTTGATGACCGGCAGGACATGGGTAAGCCATACTAAGTAGTTGGTTCGATCCAGCTTGATCGAGCAGCTCAGTGTAGGGAAATGGTGTTTATCAGCAAGCTTGGCAAGAAGGCTGTCTGTGGCTGAGGAGCTGGCTGACGAGGAGCTTTGGTTTTCGGTTGATGCAGACATATTGACGGCTAGTATGGTGATGCTCTGATACCAAGAAAAGCTAGATGGAAAAATGAGATTGAAGGATTTTTCTATATTCACATAACAGCACTGTATACTATATATAGAAAGTTACAACAGATGAAAGCAAGAAAAGCATTACACACGCACTGTAACCGTAAAGCTTCTGGAACATTTACAACAGAACAGAAAAATAGAACCTGGGCCACGTTATTGGGCCAGATACAGACATCCACCGTTGAGCCCAAACTGATGAGTCTTAACTATATATACATATATATGCTTCCTCTCTCACAGAGAGAGAGAGAGAGAGTCTTACGAATAGAATATATATGTATAGACGTGCAAATTAAATCTAACTAGAAAAGTTATGCACAGATCAATTAATGAAGCGTCTTTTTTGCTTCACTTTTTTTTGGTTCTACACAATCCAAACAGATCATCATGATGATGCCTTGAGTGTATTTTGACCTCTTGAACTCACAGGGTTAACTAACTTATGGCTCAAGTAGTCAATAGTAGTTTTGAAACGGAACATATCTAGCAAGCTAGAGAGATCATTTGGTAATGAAGTATTATAGCTATTGAAACCCAAAGTGTATTGAAAAATGGAATTCTGAATATTATTACAGCTGTGAACAAGTACATATATATCAGTTATATCTAGTTACAATTAGTTAAAGTTAACTTAATAGGAAAACTACTAATCTATTCTTGACAGCTATATATATAGTAGTGTGAAATGGCGTGGTTCATGCACGTAAGGACAAAGGTGAGAGACAGAGAGAGTGAGAAAGACAAGGAGATATAAGGAAGCAAGGAAGGGCCCAAAGCCATTGAAGGGAAGGGAACAAAAGTGGTCCATATGTGTCTATATGTGTCTCCTATGTAACTCATGAACGTGAGCACCATGTTACTTGTCACATTATTGGAGTTGGACAATATATAACCTCTCTCTCTCTCTCTCTCTCTCTAATAGCCCCTTTTACTAAATGTGTCCATGTTTGTGTTCTTGAGTGTGTTCTGGGAGGCAATTAAACGAGGGTTTCATATTCCCTCATGACCTATCCCTCAGACCCTCACTACACACCATGTGCCTCCATCTCTTCCCTTTAATCACTTCATTAATTCCTCCGTTTAATTTATCTCATCACTGATTTAATTCATATAGTTCTAGCTAGCTTGATAGTGACTTCATTTTCCCTTTCTTTCTTTCTATCTCGGTCCTCTGTAATTAATGCTCTATTCATTCCTCAGTCAATTTATGGAAAAATCAGTCAATTATTTGGATTGTGATGCCTTCGATGGATGTATCAATCTCCAGTTAAGTATATACACATACTTGGGAGTTGATTTTTACCGGTTATTATAGATTATTATGATTGGAGGTATGGTATTATTACTGGGTTAAGGTCTAACTTTATGCTAAAAGTTTTTGCATATGAACTATGAGTATCAAAAGTTTTTATTGGATCAATATTACCCCAAAAGTGTTAAAGTGGGGCAATGTCACTTCTAAACATGAAAAATGTTAATTATCAGTACTAGTCAATATTAATTTTTTAACATTTTTAATAGTTTTATTTACTCATTTTTAACACTTCTAGCCAAGGTTTAAAAAGCCAGATCATGCATTGAACAAGTAACACAGTGATTCAAGGTGGGTCAGATAGAGGTCAACCAGAGTCAGATTGGCTATATTAAAATAATAGAATTTTATAGATTATATTTTATTTTATAAAAATTAATAAGTAACACTTAGAATATTATTTTATTTTACTCATGTTTTAAATTTTGTGTTAATTAAATATAAATGATAAAAAAATTGAGATAAATTGAATTAATATTATCTTATTTCCTTGTGTAAATTTGTTTAAATAGGAGATAGAGAATTAAAAGTTAATTTTATTATGATATTTATTTTTAAAATTAATTAACAATATCTTCTCACTCTTTTTCCATTTTTTCGGTGTTTTTAGCCTTGAAGAAGTATTTTTTAAAGCAAATCAATTAGACCGGTTTTCGGTTCACCACCTCATCCGGACCGGACATACGGCCGATACAGTCCGGTTTTTTTACCATGCTTCTAGGATGGTATTGATACAAAAAAAAAGTCATATACACACAGCACTCCTATAAAAAAACTTCTGATGCAAAATTAAACCTTGTATAGGCCTACTATTATTAATTTGGATGTTAATTGTGTGAGCTAACAAGTCTCGATGAGTTTCTCACTCTACCCATATGAGAGATCATTCTTGTTCTTGTTTGCTTCAACAGGGTTACATGGGGCACCCCCTCCTTCGTGCATTGTCCATGAAGTTAGAAGACAATCCCATTATGTATAATTTTCATTACTATCTAATTAATGTGAAAATAATTAAGGGTTTTGGAACCCTTATACGTTTCTTAAGATATCATCTGTCTTTATATATCAACATTTTAGTAAACTCCATGCTTCGGTCACTTTCAAATTTCTTTTCTGTATTTTAGCTAATGGGGGTCAGTTTTCTCGAGCCTTTTATTATACTATATATATTACAGCATTTAATTAATTAAATTGGTAGACTTCAACTAAAAAATAGTAACATCGATTATTTTAATCTCACCAAATATCATCATGGTATTTTCCGTTAAATTGAAAGTTGAAACTACATTGGAACTCTAAAAAAATCCCCTTAAATTCGGGCAAAAGCTTCGCCTTTTTATTTATTAATCTATCTTAAAAGTTATATAATCTCTTCTGCAGAATCTTAATCAGATATCACGGTCTACTAAAAGAAATTTATTGTTTAATTACTCTCTTATGGTCAATACATGCTCAGCTTTTGAATGTTGAATATATGCATAATATTAATAATACAATAGTGCTATTATTACCATGAACAATAAATAATGATAATTAATATCTTATTAATAATCATTAACAAGTGAAGCTAGCAGATTTGAGTTCACTGGGTTTACACAACACACATATATAATCAAAAACTAATCATCCCAAAGATAGCAAGTGTACGATATCAAGAAAGAAGCTAAGCATGTATGGTACAGAAAAAATTAAGAGGGTCTTTTCACGCAAATTAAAGGTTATTAATTAAGAAAGAAGATGATCGATTCCCCATAAACCACACACACAAATTGCATTGTTGTTTTTGTCTTTAATTTGTGGCTGGTATCTAGCAAGCTAGCTCCATTTTTAATGTGTTTTGACCCGACCCAACTCAACCTCGAAACGTCAGAAAAAAGAAACTTGTATCACATATATATAGTAACATTAGCTGTCTCTCACTGTTGGGGGATTACAATAAGGATGTTATATATAATACTGAAAGCAAATAGTTAGATCACACAGGAAGTTGAAAACCATGAGAGAGTTATAATATGGGCCATGTAAATCAGTGAGCGGAACTAAAAATGTTTTAACTCTTATGCTTCAACAACTAAAGCACCACCTTATTAAGCTTTCATTATTATTCGTCATCGCGTCAAAACAAATAATTAATTAATTTAATAACAATAATAATATCATATATTAATTAATTAACCGCCGTCACTTTGTTCACTTTATTAGCTACCATCCCATTTGGATCAACGCTTTCAATCAATTCATCTATCCATCTGTGTTTGTTGGTATATTATCTACTAATAATAAAGCAGTGTTGGGGATTCTTTTGTTTTCTTTTTCTTGGTCATTTAATTTGTTTCTTCATATTCGCTTTCTCACTTCTCTCCCCCTTATATAGCTCTCCCATGTGAATATGACCTATATAATCCATTTGAATATCCACAAAATCAGGTAGCTCTTTCAGATAAAACTAAGGGCGGAATCGGTTGCTGCATCAACTGTTTTACGAGTTGACGCAATTATTATTGCTATCCCTTGGAAACCTTTTGAATCTACCTACCTCTTTAGCGTTAGTATATTATATTAAGTAAACATTTCTTTCCTCTTAATTAATTAGATTTTAAATATTGCTTTAATTATATATGCCTCTGTTGCGATGAAGATTAACGGGAAGGTCAATCCACAACCATGGATGTCCATGTGGTAGATGGCACCTCATCCTTGAACCTTTTTTTTGTGGGTCTCATTCGCGAACCACCTGATGGAGAATCTTTTCTCTCATATTATACTTAAAACTCCTAAATCATAATCATCACCAAACAAGTTATAATTCTCTCAATTTCAACTATATAAGAAACCGGTATTGGTATCATGTTTCGTCTATTATCCATCAATCAGTTAAAAGGAATAAAATAATTAAAGTAATTATAATTAGGTGAGCACATTAACACGATATTCTTCCAGTCTCTTGTGGTTTTGAATCTGCACACTTTTGCTTTTGTTACAACAACAACAACAACAACAACAACAATAATAATAGTTATGCTGGTTCAAACCACTATGGTGGTAAATTGGCAACAAAATTAATATCAATAATAATATTCAATATTGGTATCTGACTTTGACGGACGGACGGATCACGGATGGATATGATATATTCCTTCAAAGATATGCTTACGTGATTCAGTCTCTAGCTATCATATTATATTATAGTATAATGTTATTTATTTACAAATATTAACAAATTGATACTTTCAACTACGTACACATCGTCCTCCTAGCTAGCTTAATTCCCACCACTTTTTCCAACCCCGAAATTCTGACACGGAACCAGCGAAAGAGTTTTGTTGGCTCGCTAAGATCTTAATATGACCAGCACGATGTAACATCACCAATATATATATAATGTCAAGTTGTTGTTGTTATCAAAGAGATTTAGGTAAGGAATACGTGTGAGACTAACAAATTCACACCATATGTTTTTTTTTACATGGAAATAACCAAAATCCAGGTAGAACATCAGATATCGTGTCGAATTTAAATTCTAAGTCAAATATATATATATAATTGAATTGGCTAGGAGTCAATGATATGATGTGTTCGAAACATGTCCCGTTGATGGGGTAAATATAAGGGGGGCATAGAGAGAGAGGTGAATAAAAACGTACGTATCCAAAATTAGAGCTAGTTATGAACATGTATATAATTCTGTTTGCACAAGATGTGTCTGAATATATGAGGATGAAGTCAAGGAAGTCAATAAACAAAGGTTGAAAGTGTTATTATTAGGTTGATGCGTTACAAGGAGTGAGTGAATGATTAAGGGCTTTTTTGGAATCAATTTTGAGAATATCTTTTACAGATTTTGAGGTAAAACCTAGGTTTTGAAGAAATATTTTGGAGAATAGCTTTTACGGATTCCGAGGTAAAACCTAGGTTTTGAAAAGTGATTTATGTTTGGGAAGTTATTAGCTTTTATGGATTCCAAGGCAAAAAGAGGGCAGGAAATAGAAAGAATGAAAAGTAGAAAAGAGAAAAAAAGAAAAATAAGAAAGAGAAAGAAGGAAAAAAGTAGAAAGGAGGAAAGAGGAAAAAGTAAGAAAATAAATAAAAAGTTGGAAAGAGAAAACCTAGGTTTCAAACCGAAATTTTGTATCCAAAATAACTTTTCAGAAAAAATTTTATACTTGAACAAAATCTAGGTTTTGGTTTAAAACTTGGATTTTGTAACCAAACATATGTTCTGAAAATGGAATCCAAACACGCCCTTAGAAGGTTGAAATATGAGAATTGCCGACAGAAAAGGGAGGAGAGGGCACATGGACCCTGCTCTGCCCAATGCATGACTCCACCCGACCCTTACATTCGGACCCATTTCCCTCCCCTTTGTTCTTTCTATGCCCTCCCACCCTCTCCCTTCATTCATTCATTCATCTCCACTTGAACATCCCCTCAAACAACCAACCGTCTTCAGATTGGTCAAAAGCATTTGAATAGGAATATTGATACTTTCTATATATGAAATCCAGTAGATTATTCATTTTCAAACAATTCGTGTCTGATAAAGTTTTCAAACATGAACTTTTTTACCCTTTTGTTCTCTTTCTCTCTCTCTGTTTTTTTACATCTCTTTAAACCTAATCAGGTTTTTGACTAATTCAAAGTTTAATGACATATATGTATAAAGTTATCTTTATGATACCTTTTTGTTTTCATGACTCAAAACTATTAGTAAATGAAGGGATAAGTATAAAACTAGTTTAAGTGCATCTCTGGATACAAGGAAAATTACATTTTTTTTTATAAATTTTTGGGGTGCTTTATGAGGCTAAAACTTTCAGATGCTTCCTTTAATCCTATTTATAAACAACATACATGAGTCCACTCATTCTCTCTTATCTTTTTTTTCCATTTATTCTCTATTGCACTCACCATCTTCATAAAAAAGGTACGATTGGAAAAAGTTATATCTCTTATATATTCATTGTTTTTAACTTATTTTAACCCCATTGGGTAGTTGTTGTTCTAAAAAAACCTCAGCCTATGTTAAATAGTTAGTCCCAAACCCACGTAAAGGAGTGTTGGGTTAGGCTCTAGATAGTCAACATAAGACTCTATCTAATCTTTTTTTTTTGGTGAACAACAAGCAAGTGGGCCTTTGGCCCACACTCGGAACCCCTCCGGTATCCGGCGCCTTTTCCTGAGTCCCTGGCCTTCTTTCAACTGGACCAGGTAACCCGGGGCAACCGACTAATCCGGAGC